>JAEMWC010001133.1:0-5000 GCA_016490735.1 Pachyseris speciosa | reverse complement strand
CCTCTAATAGATCATAGCTAAGAACCAATCACAACGCGCGAACTATTCACCTTATTATATAATTCACAAACAGATTCCTTTTGACCGTGCGTGTGTCCTCTGATAACGCACGGATGACGTGAAAACGTTGTAAGAACAAAGAAGCACGCTACGATCAGCAGGGGAGTAGAATGGCTGAGGTTTTTACCGCGAAGTTTCGACGTCTTCCGTGCGTTACCAGAGTACACACGCTCTGCTAAATGGAATCTATTTGTTTTATACATTGTGCAAATGACTTTCGTCGGTTCGCGTCGTCATTCCTGCTTCTATACTCTATTAGTATAAATCTACTATAGCGTTCTATCATGAATGCCGTTCTCTGATTGGCTACGCTACTCGCTATCTATTCTGTGTTAGATAGCGAGTAGCGGTTGTCAACGAAATGGCGGCCGCTTCTTCGGGTTTTCGAAGTGTCTGCAAGGAGGAATTAGATAATTTACTTTTTTAGTTTTGAACGAGTAGTAGATTTATACTAAAACAATTTGATTATTCGCTCTCGATTTCTATGCATGATAACTGATTCGGGATGCGCCCACCGCCCACAGCTATCACGCGATAGAAATCTCGAGCTCATAATCTAATTGTTAAATAGCAAACTCCTCTAGACCAATCAAAACGCGAGGTTTACACCGTCCAGTGTATAAAATGAAATTTCTCATCAAAATAAATTTCGTCGCGTACACGTCACAGCAATACACACTCGTCTACGTACATCAGTTGGCATGCTTGTAATTTTCAGCTTAAAACAGTGAAGTGAAAAACTAATAATTGTATAATGAACAAAACTTTGAAGGCATTTGTCAGGTGTAGCTTTTTCACACTTTTAACGACTGGGAATTGTTCAGTTTAAAACGTGCCACACATTGAATACGCGGAATAATTACGGTCGTTTTGCAAACGAACGCACACCCGCAAACGGAAAAATGTTAGCGGAAGGAACCTGAGGCCAGTTCGCTGAATAGCCTGGAGGGAGCGAAACTGACTTGGTGGGCCACTTGGGGAGCCTTGGTCCGGAACCACTTCACTGGCTTGGCGGGCCGCGTCCTATTTTCCCGCTAAAACTTGCCAAAGGAGCGCTCATTCTGCGTATTCCGAGCAAACCGTTTTCTATTCCTCTGCTCATTCTGCTATGAAAGAAATGCTATTCCGTGCATTCCGGGAAGGTACTAATTCCCAAAATGACAAGAGTACTTCGTATCGCGAACAATCCTTTTCCAGAATACTCCCGAAAGAACACGTTTACAGTATCCTGCCCGTATAACTCCCAGAATCGTTCGAAGGTGGTTCGCATATACCGGCGTACACTCACCAGGTCCAAAGATAGAGTTGACTCCGGCTTCATATAGAAAATCGTAGTCTTGGGAGGAATCACACCACCGCAGACAACGACAATATCGCTACACAAAAGGAATGCAACACAACAGTAAAATAAAGTTGTGTAGGCAGCAATATTCATATGCCGCCCTAATTAATTACACTAAATTAAAGTTAGTAGACCACAGAACGCTCAAAGAAGGCTCACTGGGATATTTAGCAGTATATTAGATATTGTTAGCTGTCTGGTTGATGTCTAGACAGCAAATTATCACCAAATATTTCGGTCAATGGGAACTGTATGAGGGGTCCTTCTATCATAATTTGGATGCCACAAACTGTCAGACTGTAAAACGTTTAAATGCCTCAACGTGTTAACAATTTTCTTTCGCAAGTCATAACATCCTTTCGTGAACTGCTTGGAATAGCGACAAGGAGATTTAACCGGCTTCCGTAGCTTAAAATTTTGAAACATATACCATCCACATTTGTTCGCAGCCGTTGGTGCGATCAGAAAGGAAAGGGAGGGATTTGTAAGGTGCCTCGCGCAAGATTCCCAGAAGATTCCCTCCCCTCCCCTCCCCTCCCCAAATAACTTGTATTACCTTTCACACGGCTTTTCTGTAAAGCAGTAGTTTTTCTTTTACTGGTGTAAATTCCGTGGGTAAATAAAGTTCATTCATTCATTCATTCATTGCCCCTATCGTTTACAAATGGGTGGACAACCTTTATTACATACGTACCCTCTTCCCATTTCCTTCATCTGAGCTATCAGCTCAGGTAAGAGCGTTTTGTGTCCGGCGGCCTGGGAACTAATTCCAACAACGTGCACATCCGCGTCCACCGCCTGCTGCGCAACTTCCTTGGGGGTCTGGAGCGATGAAACAATGGAAGTAATCAAATCTTAGTGGCATTTTTATGCTGGATCTCAGGGTACTCGTTAAATGATAATCATCGACTTATAAAGTACAAGATGGTGAAGAAAGACAGACCGGTGCTTCTCGTCTAGTGATGCAACGAAATTACGTAGTAACTAACTTATCCTAATTGCTCTAGAAAGCCTGATGCAGGGGTGAGAGCACTCGCCTTCCAACAATGTGTCCGGGTTCGATTCCCGGACTCAGTGTCATATGTGGGCTGAGTTTGTTGGTTCTCTACTCTGCTCCGAGAGGTTTTTCCCCGGGTACTCCGGTTTTCCCCTCTCCTCAAAAACCAACATTTGATTTAATTTTATTGTCTCCAATTAGCAGGTATGCGGCTAAAGTACTTTGACACAAAAATAAAGTTATTATTATTATTATTATTATTATTATTATTATTATTATTATTATTATTATTATTATTATTATTATTATTATTATTATTATTATGCCCAGATAGATAGTTTTGTTACGCTAAATCATTAGGGAGCTTTAGCAACGACGACGGCGACGGCAATGAAAACGTCACTTCAAAATATAACTTCTCGTTTTTGTAACGCTTTCGCTATTATTCCAATTTGTTTAACTTGGAAAATACTGGCGAACTATTCAGGGACTAAATTGTTATGAACACCGTTAAAGTAAGGAAAAAGAAAGAAAACTTTACAGTCACACGCTCCCGCTCTCGAGAAAACCTAAAATTTGGTCATTTCACGTTGTTGTTTTGCAGAGGACGGGAACGAAATGTACCAAAATGTAAAACGCACGTGCAGAGCCATTGTTTTTGCTCATTAAGCCTATTGTTTTGTGGCGTTCTCGTTGCCGTTGCCGTCGTCGTTGCTATAGCTCCCTATTGCAGTCCCCGGGCCGGCTAAATTACGAATGAACTTTACATTAAAAAAAAATCACTACAGTGGCCTTCCACGGGTCAGCTATAAGAGGAAAGGAGTGATTTAAAACACAAGATCTAGCTTGAAACCGCACATTTCTCAAGTAGCTTGTAAAATCTCGAAATCAATAGGAGTCATTAATAGAGCAAGATTTTTTCTACCTAAACCTTTTTAAAAACTCTTTATTATTGTTTAGTTTATCCTTATCTTCATTATTGTATTATCGTCTGGGGATCTACATACAAAACCAATCTTCGCCGTCTTGTCTCTTTGCAAAAGCGAGTTATCAGAGTTATTTCTAAATCAACTTTCGATTCCCATTCAGACCATATTTTCAAAGAATTAGAGCTACTAAACTTTCCGATATTAGACAACTCAAATTGGGTAAACTTATGTTTTCTCTTAACCATTCTCTTTTGCCTTCAAAGTTCAACAATTATTTTTCTTTAAACAAGCAAGTCCATAGCTATGCTACTAGATACGCGAACGATTTTCACCTTCCTTTTTGTAGAACAAACCTTCGTAAATTTTCTGTCAGTTTCCAAGGACCAACTTATTACAACTCTTTAGAAAATGATCTTAAAGAATCTAATTCTCTCCACTCATTCAAAACGAAATTGAAAAAAAAATTATATGTGAATTATTAGTTAAAAATCTTGTAGTAAATAGTTATCTTTCTTCACATGTCCGATATTAGTTTTATAGTCATTGTTACATGTACCATACTTTATATTTTGTCAACTCAGTCTATGTATATATATTTAGTTAATTTACACTTACCCTCATTGTATTTTACTTTCGATCCTGGCCTTACTGTTACTGTTAACTTTATTTTTACTCTGAGGGAGCCCAATGTCTATAAGCCTCGTGGTTTCCTTTTGGGCTTCCTCGCCACTTTCATTTGCTTTGTGTAACTGTTTTGTTTTATCGTTATTTGTATTTTGTGGTAAAATAAATAAACATCCAAAGATCGCTGACTTTGTTGTCAGGCAGAACCAAAAAGCTAGTGACGTTCATTTTAAGAAACATTTAAGTGCTACTACGATCAGAAAATAACTTGTCTTTTTTCTTCAAATTTCGAAAGTGTGTTTGCTTAACAACCGACTAGCGAAATTTCAAGCTTTAATTTGGAGAAATCAGGTTTTTATTTTGACTGAATATTTCTATTAAGTGATTCGCCATTACTAACTTCCACATCTTGAAGAACTGGATCGAGGACAAATGACGTAAAAAGCTCACAAGCGTAAGAAAGAATGCAGTGTGTGTAAACCCGACTGATTTAGTATGCAGCACGGGAATTCTGAGCCTTCAGACTCTCAAACTCGTGTTTTGCATACTTGATAAGCTGCATTCACACACTGCAATTTTAAACCAGTGAGTAAATGACGTCATTTTATCCTGGATCCAGCTCTCCGAGACATAATCGGTCAGTTATGAACGTGAGTAATGGCGGACCGTTAAAATTAAAAAGTTGTACTCAAAGTAAACAGTCTTCTGCTTGAAATTAAAGCTTGAAATTTCGTGAGTCGGGTGCTAAGCAAACACACTTCCGAAATTTGAAGAAAAAAGACAAGTGATTTTCTGATCGTAGTAGCACTTTAAAAGGCAACGATGAAGCTCACTCAATCTATCTGATTCGTCAGGATGTTCCTTGTGATCAAAATGTACGTAAGAAGGGAATTTAATTCCCAATAGATTAGCGAGTAAACCTAACGAAACTGAAAAGACGAGTTTGCTGTGAACCAAATTAAAACAATGTAACCTTGGAATGTTGCTATTTCCCTTACATGTAAGCGTTTGGTTGAGAACGTGCGACAACTATGCATTTAAGGGAAGG
>JAEMWC010001132.1:237500-258247 GCA_016490735.1 Pachyseris speciosa | reverse complement strand
CCTTACTACTTACCTCACCTCACCTCACCTTACCTTACCTTACCTCAACTCACCTTTACCTTATCTTACCTTACCGCACCTCAACCTCACCTTTACTTTACTACTTACCTCAGCTCACCTTACTTTACCTTACCTACCCACTACTTCCCTCACATTCACCTTACCTTACTACTTACCTCACCTCACCTTACCTTACTTTACTACTTACCTCACCTCACTCACTTTACTACCTCACCTTACCTTACTACTTACCTCACATCACCTTACCTTACCTCACCTCACCCTACCTTACCTTACTTTACTACTTACCTCACCTCACCTCACTTTACCTCACCTTACCCTTACTACTTCCCTCACATCACCTTTACCTTACCTCACCTTCACCTTACCTTACTTTACTACTTACCTCACCTCACCTCACCTTACCTCACCTTACCTTACTACTTCCCTCACATCACCTTACCTTTAACTTACCTCACCTCACCTCACCTTACCTTACTTTACTACTTACCTCAGCTCACTTACTTTACCTTACCTCACCTCATCTCACCTTACCTTACCTCACTTCACATCACTTACCTTACTACTTACCCACCTTTACCTCACCTCGCCTTACCTTACCCTCAGCTACCTTACCTCAGCTTACCTTACCGCACCTCACCCACCTCATTCTCACCTCACCTCACCTTACCTTACCGCACCTCACCTTTACTTACTATTTACCTCAGCTCACCTTACTTACCTTACCTCACCTCATCTCACCTTACCTTACCTCACTCACCATCACCTTACTTACCTCAACTCACCTACCTTACCTACCTAACATCACTTACCTTACTTTACTACTTACCTCACCTTACCTTACAACTTACCTCACATCACCTTATCTTACTTCACCTCACCTTACCTTACCTACTTACTAGTTACCTTACCTCACCTCACTTTACCTCACCTTACCTTACTACTTCCCTCACATCACCTTACCTTACCTCACTCACCTTACCTTACCTTACTTTACTTACTTATGTCACCTCACCTCACCTTCACTTTACCTCACCTTACCTTACCTTAACTCACCTCACCTTACTTACCTAACTTCACCTTACCTTTACTTTACTACTTACCTCACCTCACCTCACTTTACCTCACCTTACCTTACTACTTCCCTCACATCACCTTACCTTACCCTACCTCACCTTACCTTACCTTACCTTACTTTACTACTTATGTCACCTCACCTCACTTTACCTCACCTTACCTTACCTTAACTCACCTCACCTTACCTTACCTAACTTCACCTTACCTTACTTTACTTACTTACTCACCTCACCTCACTTTACCTCACCTTACCTTACTACATACCTCACAGCACCTTACCTTACCTCACCTCACCTTACCTTACCTTACTTTACTACTTACCTCACCTCACCTCACTTTATCTCACCTTACCTTACTACTTCCCTCACATCACCTTACCTTACCTCACCTCACCTTACCTTACTTTACTACTTACCTCACCTCACCTCACTTTACCTCACCTTACCTTACTACTTCCCTCACATCACCTTACCTTACCTTACCTCACCTCACCTTACCTTACCTTACTTTATTACTTACCTCACCTCACCTCACTTTACCTCACCTTAACTTACTACTTCCCTCACATCACCTTACCTTAACTTACCTCACCTCACCTTACCTTACTTTATTAATTACCTCAGCTAACCTTACTTTACCTTACCTCACCTCATCTCACCTTACCTTACCTCACTCCACATCACCTTACCTTACCTTACTACTTACCTCACCTTACCTCACCTCACCTTACCTTACCTCAGCTTACCTTACCGCCATCACCTCACCTCACCTTACCTTACGGACCTCACCTTACCTTACTACTTACTCAGCTCACCTTACCTTACTTACTCACCTCATCTCACCTTACCTTACCTCACTTCACATCACCTTACTTACCTTACTACTAACCTCACCTTACCTCACCTCACCTCACCTCACACCTCACTTACCTCACCTCACCTCATTCACCTTACCTTACTTTTACCGTACCTCACCTTAACTTACCTTACTTTTACTACTTTACTCAGTCACCTTACTTTATTACCTCACCTCATCTCACTTACCTTACCTCACTTCACATCACCTTACCTTACTACTTACACACCTTACCTCACCTCACTTACCTTACCTCAGCTTACTTACGCACCTCACCTCACCTCACCTCACCTTACCTTACCTCAGCTTAACTTACCTTACCTCACCTCACCTCACCTTACCTTACCTTACCTCACTCCACCTACCTCAACTCACCTCACCATTACCTTACCGCACCTCACGGCACCTCACCTTACCTTACTCACCTTTACAACACCTCACCTTCCCCCTTCCTTCCTTTTATTCATCTGTCCTCACCTCACTTTACTCACCTCAGCTCATCTGACCTTACCTCACATCACTAAGCTCACCTCCAGTTTACCTTACGCACCTCACTTACCTAACCTCACCTCATTTTTATCTTACCTCACCTCACCTCACCTCTTTAGCTTACGTCACGTCACCTCACCTTACCTTCCGTTCCCCTCCTGTCTCATCTGACCTCACCTCAGCTCATCTTACCTTAACCTCACATCATTTCACCTCACCTTCAGTTACCTTGTTCACCTCACCTTACCCCACCTCACCTTACTTTACGTCACCTCAACTCACTTTACCCCACCTTACTTCACCTCACCTCACCTCACCTCACTCACTTTACCTTACCTTACTCTACCTTACCTCACCCTTATTTACCTTACCTCTCAACTTGATCTCAGGTCACCTTACCTCAACTCACCTTACCTCGCCTTACTTCAATTTACCACCTAACCTAACCTGCCTTTACATGACCTCACTTTACCTCACCTTACGTTATTACCTCACCTCACCTCATCTCCTTACCTCACGTCACGTCACTTTACTTTACCTCGCATTACTTACCTCGCCTTACTTCACTTCTCCTCACTTTATCTTACCTCACCTTACTTTATCTCACCTCACCTCACCGAAGACAGCTGACACGGAAAAGACAGTTGTTACGGACGGTAAAACTGTGATTCTGCACATAGAAAGCATGGATGGTGACACTAAGAGAGAGATGCTCTTATGAACAGCCCCAAACATATTTAAAACGAAAGCAGCGGATTGTTCCCATGTAAGAAAGAGATAATTATGAGGAGCTTCTCCTCCCTCTTAATTACCGTGTTGGTAGACCAGGGGAGCCTGTGGGTGTGAAGACGCCACTAGGATTGACAATTGTAGTACATGTGCCGGAGGAGATTAGCGGTTGTCATGCAGCCTACCACGCCTTTACATTTCGTGCTTACCCCACTCCTAAGTTATAAGCTAATGAACTGATGCGTAAGGCTCGGGACGATGAACTGGCAGGGTTTGTTGATCAAAGAATTAATTGACTACGGAAGAGTCGTATGCTGAGCGTAAGGTGGACAATTCGAGGTGTTACATTGATGGACGTTATGAAGTAGGCATTCCTTGGGTCGATGATCAACTGCCATTACATTCTAATAGAGCAAGCGCTGAGGCTCGACTCATTTCTCTCGAACGGCAACTGCAAAGAAAACCGGATATTGCCGAGAAGTACTGCCAAGGGATGGAAGCACATGTAACTAGGTGATATGTCAGGAAGGTAGAGCCAGCCGAGAAAGATGATAGGCCGAGCTGGTACTTACCTCACTTCCCTGTTGCGCGAGAAGATAAAGAGATCACAAAAGTGAGGATAAGGTACGACTCATCAGCAAAGTATGGAGGAATCAGACTAAATGACACCATGTTACCTGGACCCAAGGTGCAGTAAAATGTCTTTGATGTGTTAACCCGCTTCCGCAATAACCCTGTTGCTTTTGCAATAACAACCTGACGAAGATGTTCTCTCACGTTGTCGTGGTTAACCAAGACAGGAGATATCATGCATTCCTTTGGATAGGTTTGGAGCTTGCGAGACCCCAGAAGTTTACGAAGCCATGAGGCTGATGTTTTGGTTATCGTGCATCACGTTACATGACGCAGTACGTTGTGCGGCAGCATGCCAAAGATCACCACATGCACATCCCAACGGCAGTAGCGATTATCCTTCTTCGGATGTACATGGTTGACATCATGACTACACTGGAGATAGACGAGGAAGCCTTAAGGGTTCGCTATCAGCTCAATAACTTCTCGGAAAAGCGGTGTTCAAGATACGGCGTTGGTGTTGCAACAAACCTAAAGTGCTGGAGGATATACCGCTAGAAGATCGGGTGGCAAATGTGAATACCGTGGAGGCAGAGCTGCCATGCATGAAGGCTTTGGAAGTCCAGTGGAATACATAAACTGACACATTCTCTTTCAAGTTGAACCCACCGAAGGATATTGAGTACACAAAACGAGGATTTCTGAAGAAGCTCGCAACAGTATTTGATCCTCCACAGATTCTAGCACCATTAGCAGTCAGAGCAAGTATAGCTCAACAAGTAACTTGATTACTTGGCCTAGACTTGGACAACGCATTCCCAGCCGAATTGAAGGAAATATGCCAGGCTTGGCTCCATGAACTGTCAGAGCTTGCTGGTGTCCAAGTCCCAAGATGTTACCGAGAAGACGGAAACGTGTTGAAGAAACCACACTCCACATCATGACGGATGCGTCACAAAGGGCATATGCGGCCGTCAACTATGTACGTAATGAATACGAAGAGAGTGACAGTGCGGTTTGTTGCGGCGAAAGCCAAAGTCGCCCCTACGAAAGCCACAAGCATCCTCGATTAAAGTTGATGGGGGCGGTGTTACGATTAAGACTGGTTAGAAAGGTCTCAGAACTGTTGCAAGTTGACTTTGACAGTTGTACCTTTTGGACGTACAGTGACGATGTTATTTGCTGGATTCAAGGTCAATCCAGGCGGTACAAAACCTTTATGGCAAACAGATTATCTCAGATACACCAGAAATCGAACCACAAGCAGTGGCGTCATGTTCCAACCCACCTGAACTGTGCTGACGACGCTACCAGAAGCCTTCATGTGCGAGACCTGAAATGCAATCACCGCTAGCGTTACGAGCCTGAATTCCTGTATGACGTTCCAGAGAATTGGCCACAAAAGAAACGCATTAGGGAAGAAGAGAGTTCTGAAGACTGCCTGGCGGAGATAGCAAGGCTAAAGATGAGATTTGCGGCAGGCCTTTCCGAGCCGTTGATATACCTGAAGTATTCAAGCTGGACAAGACGGATAAGAGTAACTGCGCGGGCATTGCGGTTTATTGCTAGGCTGCTGATCAAGGTGAATAAAGCAGGTAGTCCTGTTGTCAAGTTAGTTTAAGAAGATCTGTTGACCCCAGTTGAGCTGGAAGAGGCTGGAAAGTTCTGGGTGAAGCGGGCACACATCGAGAGATTTCCTTTCGAGATGCGAAATTTGAATGGCTGAAAAGGGATCGAGAACCAGAGTTCCTTGAAGCAGCTGACACCAATAGTAGACAAGGATGGAGTGTTACGAGTTGAAGGACGACTAGCCAGAGCAACACTGTCTGTGAAAAGAGGCGCTCAGCACCAGCAACGCAGATCATGACACCTCTCCCAGAGTCCAGACTTGGACAACGAAATCTTGTGTTGACTATGATGGACCGTTCATCACTAAGATCACGGGAAGAGTGTCTGTTAAACGATATCTCTGCCTCTTCACCTGTTCAGTGACTAAAGCAGCTCATCTGGAGATGGCCTTTTCAATGAGCACAGCAGTTTTCATAAATGCATTAAGCCGAATGGTAGCCACAAGACGACGACCCGAAGAAGAAACTAGCGATAAAGGAGCTAACTTTGTAGGGGCAGAAAAAGAGCTGAGAGAGCTTATTCAGCCAATCGACCAAAACAAGATTGTGGATGACTGTGCTAGTAAAGGAATCAAGGGGAATTGGAATCCACTCCTAGGTTCTCATTTTGGGGGAGTGTTTGAGTCACTAAATAAGGTAACCAAGGAAACGTTGAAGTCAATCGTAGGTAATGCAGGGCGGAATGATGATGAACTTCAAACTGCCATTAAAGAAGTTCAGGGTCTAATGAACTCGAGACCCCTCTCGCATGAGGGAACAGACCTACGTGAGGAGCCTGTGCTGACGCCTAGCCACTTTTTGATAGGGCAGTTAGGAGGACAGTTGACTCTCCGAGTGGCAGACGAGATGGCATTTAATCCCCTAAACAGATGGAAATTGCTTGAGGATCTGGTAAACGTTTTCTAGAGGCGCTGTAGAGAAGAATTTCTTCCAACGCTTAACACCCGCAATAAGTGGAGAGATGCCCGTGACAACATTACAAAAGGCAACATAGTACTTGTGGTCGACAAGAATGCACCACGAGGCCAGTGGCACCTGGGACGAGTGATACCTCACCCGTCCTCACCTCACCTGTCCTCAACTCACCAAGGGCTCATTTATTTTGGACCATTTTGGGAATACGTTGTTGTTTTATTTATTCATCTATTCCGTTTTCGGAATGAACGGAATAACATTCCTTTCCTTATGCTGCCGAGAACTTAAATATGGTTTACTCGGAATACGTATACCCAGATTATGCATTTTTCTAGGAAACCTTTTGGCCGGAAATCGTGTGCGGCCGCCAAGCCCGTGGGGTGGCACCGGAAGTCAGGGGAGACCATTCCAAGCTTTGGTCTCAGGTCAATTTATTTGGGATACCTTATTCCTCTTATTCTCTCGTTCTTTAACCGAAATACGAATACGCAGAATAGTCCCAGCAAAATGCGCCCTAAATTAAGCAAGTAAAGGAAGAGGCCCACTCGTTATCACCTTGTTTGTCCTCTCCCCTTCCACCACTCACCCCTCCTTCCCCTTCCGACCGGCAATATATAAGGTTCATTAGTATTGGAAGGCTACAGGGTTACCGGTATGGTTGCAACCTAAAATACGCCCCTTTATAATTATGTATCATCGAATCTTGGTTTAGACACTTGATGATTCCGACTCTGACAAAGAGGACAACTATTTTCGGAGGTCCACTCACAAGTTAAACGCAAGATTCAGGCTTAATAAAACAGACTGGTTAAAGATTCCCATTAAGAAATTCCCGAGTGGGGAAGACTGTTGGATGGTCAATGGACCAAAATCTTCAACTCTAAAGCAAAGCGAAGCAATCCATGGTGCAGTTTGCGCTTCAAGAACAACCACGTGAGATCCAAAATCTCTCGCAAGATGCACTCAGCGCCATTCTTCAGAGGAACAGCAGAATGCAAGCGCCCTGAGTGTGGAGTAAAACTGCAGTTTGTCATTCAGGAAGAGAAAGGAAAGTATGTCGACATCTTGTGTAACGGCAATGTTTGCCACAAAATTAACAATTAGTCCGAGGCAGTTGGAGTACCTGAGAGCTCAGTCTTAGTATGAACTTAAAAAAAAGGTAGATATATTTTTTTATATTTTCGATCATCCTCATGGTTCGGATATTATTGATACAGCCATAGTTCTCTTTTATATTATATGGCATAGATTTTTTTGTATTACAAGAGGAAAATATATGTGCAGACATATAATATCAGGATGTTATACAAGTTATATTATACATTTGTGAAGTAAATAGGATGTATACGGTGTAATTTTTTTTTGGAACAAAATTAAGTTCAATTTAATTTAGAGTAAAGGTTGGCATAAACTAGGCGATAAGCAGCAAGGACAAGTCTCTACGATAAACCACCTTGTGTGCACTGCGTGGGAGACACATCCCTTGGTCAAGACACTCACCAAATACGTACGGGGCAACTTGTCTGTGGAGGGATAAACGACAATTTCCCATTGTTTTTTGTTTTATTTGGTCGCGGGGACAGGTCACCTGACAGTACATACGAGGGGACGCTGAAAAATTGTGTCATTTTGTCTCCGCGACCTGACGCACGAATTCAAGCAAGTTTGAATTCTTGCGTCAGGTTGCGGGAACAATATTTGGGCGCCACAACATTTTCTCATGAATTTAGGCATGTCAAACGTGGGGAATTTTCGCTGCGACCTGTCTCCATCACCTGTCCCTGCGCCTTGTCGAATAGTGTATACCGACCTTAAGAGACGTTTTAACCCAACTGCGTTAGTCGGTTGGAAGAGTAGGCCTAAAGTGCTGGCCTGATTTTCAAGCACTCGTAACTTTTTAATTAATATCGGAAGAAAACACCCCTTAAATTGGAGACTTTTTCTAAAATTACGTCTCAACAATTTGGTGTTTCTTTTTAAAGGTATGTCTTTATGCTTCCCTGGCAAAAAGATTTTCATAGCCGTCTTAATTTTTGTGATTTTTTCCTTATCATTCTAACTATATAATGTTGGACCCTGTTATCGTTTCACGATTTTCTTGGGTTATTTTTGGTTCAGTCTGGATCACTTTATGGTGTTTTGTTACAAAAACGAGAAGTCCAAGATGGCCGCTCCCAGATGGCAGTTATTTAGAAAGAACTGTGAACGTATTATATGCTCTTCAAGTCTTGTAGTTGAGAGGTGCTCCTTCCCTAGACTCAACAACTAAAACAAAACCCAGCCAAATTAGGCTTGCAGATATTTTTTGCAAATTGCAAAATGTAGAATGACGAATAAAATGATACATTTTTTATGTACTTGCCTGTTTGAATGTTTTTTTTTTTTTTTTTTTTTTGATAGTAAAATTGTCATCGAATTTGCGCCTTTTGGGGTGGTGAACTAGTCGACGCTAAATTGGGATTGTAACCGATTGTAGAAGTTTTCCATGATCCTCCTCATGGAACGGCCCGAGTCTAAAAATGTCGTTCGCTCTTCTTTGTCGTCGTCGTGTTTCATCTGCAAAGCTCACTTCAAGCGTTTCTGCGCAAGCGCCAACTAGAAAAATAACACAACAAACACAAAGAATGCCGCCATGTTGGATGAGAAACATCACGTGCACGAAAACGTCGATTCACCTTGTGTTTTTGAGGTCTGAACAACTAATATGTTAAAGAGAAGTGTCTGTACGAATGCTTGCAAGTTCAACAGCGAGACGAGAGGTTTTAACATGTATTGTATTTTGTTGTCATGACATTCCGTCTCTGTGGTGTTGTACAAATTTTGCACTTGTTGTTGTTTGTTGTTGTAGTTTAATTTACGAGCTTTACATTATTTTACTGCGGTTAATCGGTTTCTTTGCTTTGCACTTTCCACTTTTTCAATTCTTAAATCGAGTTAAATTAAGTTTAATTCAAGAAGAAACTAGTTTTCTCTTATCGTTCAATTTATAACTTTGTGTTGAGGCGAAGGTTTTACACTAGAGTCACTGTCTTCAGTTGCTTAACTCATTTCCGTCCGCCCTTTTGTACATGTTTTTCTGTAATTTTCGAGGGTCTGAGGTCAAGTCGGTCTGCTTATTCCATATAAGGGGTTACCACGTAGATTTCGCTGGTCCACAACATCGAAGGCTCTATCTTTCATGTCACGCTTGTCACGCTAGCTGTCGTTTATTTCTAAACGATCAGTGCAGCTACAATTCGTTACTTATTTGATTTATAAGTGTGTTTTTCGAGCCATTTTCCACCTCAGAAGCCCCTTGCCTTGCATCATAAAGCTGGGTTGGTGGGTAGAGGCAATCCTCTGGAAGAAGACAGAGGTGAGAAGCAATTTCACACCAAGTGAGCCGCCGAAAGGATTCGATCGAGTCATGGTGATTCACGAAGTGAAGTTGTGTTCCTAGCCGATCTGTGAGTAGATTCTGGGACCTCGCATGGCAATTTTGACGAGTTTTGACATGTCAATAATGCAATCGCTGCAATATTTTGCCAGCAGGACCGGGTGGCTTGACACTTATAAAAAATATCTGAAATGGAAATTGGCGGACTAACACGCGGCAGTTATCCAAGGATATCCCAGAATTCCTTTGGGTCACAAAGCGAACATGTCAGACCAGTGAGAGCAACTGAAATCAAATAGCGTTACCCAGGTCGGGTTAAGGAAGTGAGCAGGCAAATTGGAACAGATTGCAAGAAGTTGAGTCGAAGTTTACTGCCAATGTGGACTTTTAGCTTAAAGAGGGTTTTTTGTCTTCAAAACTTCAAAACAAAGTTGCTTATATTTGGTGCTGTTCTAGAGCGTTTTTTGGTTTTGAAACAGAATAAACAGTCATATTCAAGGAAAATCGGCACTTTCAGTAGGTTTACGGGGTGATAAAGTCTCAGAAACTCAGTATTTGGCAATAATAATCGCTTATTTCAAACATAGTTCGGGATTTGGAAAAGTTACAGGTTTTCAAAGCGCGGGTCTTCAGTGACCCAAAATTGCAGAGCCGGCCGTGAATGAGTTAATACAGCAAACGTTAAAAACTCTGCAAGGTAATTAAACTTACCTTTAATACAGTTCAGGTTTCTGACCTTAAAGTGCCTGTTAAAATTCTCCATGTAGATTTCGAGCATCAATTCTTGCCGCGGTAAGGCGAGAAATTTGAAAACTTCTGTTCAGTAGGTCTGCTGAGCAGAAACAAAATCGATAGTCGTAGAAACAATACAACTTTCTTTAATTTTCCAGATATGTGTCGACGGTGCATCCGTCATCATCAGTGTACAGTTTTGAAATCGCCGGCTTAATCGTTGAGTAGTGCGCCAAGGTCAAGCCTCTTTAAATGCTTTTGGGTAAACGAATCTACCACTTCGCATTAACGAGGGCTATGCTGGCTCAGGGACCGCGCAGCAAGTTTTTGAGTGGGGAGGGGGGGGGTGCTAAAGAAGAACGCTTGGACGAAATTGGGGGGTGGGGTGGGATGCTTGGTAATTTTTATTTAATTTCTCTAAAGTGACGGAGAACGCTTTTATAATGATAAAACGTAATTTTTTTCCACATCTTCAGTGATGTTGCTATCGGGTTCAAAATTTACCATCACTAAATTGAAATATGAGACTGTTATACTACCGATATCAACCTTTAATTACTATAAATAAGCCTGAAATCCAACGATTTTGCTTGAGCTGCCTTAAACTCGACGCTGTATAATTAGCAAATATTTGGCGAGGCTGAGTATGATAAGAAGAATTATGGAGATCGAGGAGGGTGTTATCCGCCGAAGCCGAAGGCTTGGCGAGGATAACGCCCCCCGAGATCTGCATATCTTCATATTATACAAAGGCCGAGTTCAATAATTGTTTAATTATTCATTCAAAATATTTCCATGGCTCTGAAATTTAACAAAATGGTAACTGAAAATAATTAAGTGAATGATATTAAAGTTACTGTACATCATATACTAGCTTGAAAAGTGTCAAAATTATGCTTTCTGTTTGTGTTGCGGTCGGTAAATTCGTTTGCGATGTCAATGGTGGAAAGCCTGACAGTTCTTTCTTTGTGTATGTTTAAAACTGTCAGGTTACTAAATCGCTCCTGGTTCATCCTTGAACGGAGCCATGTTTTTAGCCTCCGTGAGAATCAGCTTACATAACGTGATAATTTCTCAGTTATCATTTCCCGTTCTGGATTGGGTAGTTCTTTAATTTTAACTATGACGTCGTCAAAACACGAATAATCACCATCCTTCAGCAGCACTTGCAAAATTTCCATCTGGGCAGTTAACATTGAAATATTAACATCATCGTTGTATAGTTTTTCCATAAACTTTAGCTCTTCGGATTTGTCCTGCGAATTGACGGGTCTTAATTAAGAGAGACTCCATAGTTGCATACGTATCAAAGCCGTTGGTCAATAGCGTTCATCATCAAGTCAATAGCTTCAAACTATATTCGCCTGTAATAGTCTTGTGCGGTCACAGGATATGTTGGCTCTCCAGTGCCAATTTCAATTCTTCTCGGCACACGAGTTCTCCTTGGTAACATCGATCCTGTCATGGAGGGATAGCTTTTACTTTTCAGTAAAACTACATCATAAAATGATCTGAAGCTCGTTTTTCATAATTGTAACGACTAATACTTAATTCTGTCTATTCATCCGCGCGTTTGTCTTTGCCAGTAACTCTGGCCACTTTCGAATAAACGATTTTTTGCTATTTCTGGCTCCATTATTTTTGTTAAAATATTTTTGGTTTAATTTATTTTTATTTTTACAAAAAAGTTGGGTGGGGGGAGGGGGGTTGGGCCTGTAGCTCTGTTGTAAGTGTGGAGCCGTCTTGTAACAATTGCGCTCCTTTCACATCTGCAGCTGGGTGATTGGAATTGTGCAACAAATCTTAAAGAGATTGACGTAAAGATAATCCATCAAGGCTTTTACAGCGGTCTTAGGTCTTTCCTCTTTTGGCTTCGAGCTGTATCCGAAATAGTCTTCCAGCAATTTAATAGTTTCGACATAGCAGGGGATCTCATCGCTGGCATAAAATGAAAACGATTGAATAAACTGGGTTTCATTTGAAACTACACAATAAGCGAGTCACGACGCAAGTAGTACAGTTGTTTTGCGTTTACCTTCACTGTAATAGCTTACTTGCTTTTTAGTCGGCGGTATCTAGTTAAAGGACTTTCGCGGCCCGTGGGGGGTGCGTACGCACCCGTCGCACCTTCCCTCCTACCTACGGGCCTGTCTTACCAACCTCAACAATTCTCTTTCAAGATGATATAGAAAATTGAAGTAAATAGGAAAATAAAAAATCAATAGATTCTTTAAAAAAATGAAAAAGCGAAAGTTAATTTTCTCGTCGGAAACCAGATGCAGCAGTGGTTCAAAATTATATGACCACACTCATGAATGCTCCTCAATCAAATGAGTTGAGCGCTCTACGAAATACTTAGCAGTAATCTTTAGCACTTGTAGTTGCTTCAGCGCTCAGGGGCCCTCTTTTGGGGATTCTGTTATTATTGTGCTAGTCAGGTCATTCAAAGGCTCTTTGTTAGGAAATTATTACTTATTATTTAAGGGCCCTCTTTAGGGATTTTGTTAGGATACTGACAGGTATGGTGATTCAGAGGCCTTGATGGGGAACCTGTCGCGCTGTGACAATTACATAACATTTAGCATTATTTTTTGTTATTCCGCATCCTGTTAATCTACCGTAGTTGTTTCATACTTTTTGTACACCTATTGTTTTTTGTTTCATTTTCGTTACCACTATCATTGTCTTAGTTACGCAACCTGTGTGTAATTTGTAACCATTGTTGTAAAATCATATTTAAGTCGTAGGTTTTTAACATTCTGTTTGTAACTGACGAAGGTCGAGAGACCGAAACGCTTTATATTCATAAATTTTTAAATTTTTATCTTTTTTGAACCAAAAGTTGTCCATTTTCGGTCTTTTTTAAAACAGCGCAACAGCGGTGAAACGCGTAGCGCAAAAGCAAAGTAACAGAAGACTTTAGTTTTTCATTATTTTTAGTATCTTCATTCGACACAGAAGTTTGCAGTATACATATTTGGTCTGAAAAGACCTTGTCCAAACGTAAGAAAATGCATACGCGACTTGAAATGTTGACTGGCCACTTTTATCAAGCATCGAATTTAAGCTTTAAAACTTCCCTTTTCATTTTTCTATTATTGAGTTTGCTTTTGGACCATTTTCATTAAACAACTTTAGTTGTGAGCGCACTGTACATATTTATTTACTGCGATTTCGATATTTCCCTGCTAATCAATAACACTTCAATTTATTTTAATTTAAGGAATGCACCTGCAGACAAATATTGTTGGTTTCGCGTGCCGAAATCGGGCGCGAATTGAGTACTTTCTTATCTTTTCCTCATCAGAGAACAATTCTGGCAGGAAGCACACTGTACATGTTATTTACTGGGATTTCGATAATTCCCTACTTATCTATAACACTTTAATTTAATTTAAAGCCCCCGCAGACAATATTGTTCGCAGTCGCATGTCGAAAGTGCAACCTCTTTTATTTAATCGGCCACTAATTGAGTACTTTCTTCTCATTTAAATAAATAAATAAATAAATAAATAAATAAATAAATAAATAATCAGCTTATTAAACCCTTTGGTAGTGTATAACACTAAATTACAAGGGAGGTGGTCAATTCTACACAAAAAAGCATAATTACACTTGACACAGAAGGTAAAAACAATTAAACCCTATTATAACTGTGAGTAAGGAAACTACTAAGGCGGTCCGTTCTGACAATTCGGAAATCGGAACGGGAACAACCAGACCTCAACCCGTACCCATGAGCGACACTCGTGGACTGTGGCAGCAGGTGTGACAGGAAACCGGACTCCTTGATGTTAGATATAAAACGCCTACAAGCTTCATCACGGCACGCCAACAGCGTAGGCAAGCCGCAGATCACTAGTGCCGACTCAAAAGAGCAATCTGGAAAAATGATTCTTAGAGCAGACTTCTGCACGCTTTCAACCAACTGAACCAGACAGGCGGGTAACGCGGCCCACACCGGAGATGCAAATTCTAAAATGGGCCCCACAAGGCTACAATAAACCTGAATGAGATCAGCTGGTGAGAGGCCTGATTTCCTTAAGACTCGTAAAACGTAGAGACGCTTGCGTGCTCTCTTCACAATATAGTCGCAGTGAATAGACCACGACAAATTGTGCGACAGATGGACACCGAGCAACTTATAAGATGACACCTGCTCTTTAACACAGCCCGACATCTGCAAGGGGGGTAGCTCCGAAGGCTTATACTGAATTAGAAAAGGAGAACTGTTGCTTCCTGAAACCGTTATTCTAATTGTTGTGTGTTTGTTTGTTTCTTTAAACTCAAGGGTGCGTTATTTTCTGAGGGCACATCATCATTTGAGCCTGTTCGCTTCACATAGCCCTACAAATTTCTCCTCCAAGAGTATTTACCTTGTTTTTAGTATAGGAGCAGGGAAGAAACAGTCCCGCACGACACTTTAAGAAACAATTTCTTCCAACATCTATATATAACAACAATAGTTTATTACCAGTTTTCTCGCTAAATGTAGACAACAATTGAAACTTTAAACCATAACTGATTCTGGTAATTATAGTTAACGTTAACTGATGGAAACAGCGACAAAGCTAATCAAGCTGGGTAATTAAAACTGGCATTCGTTTGCTAGTATAGCTTATGAGACATCATCATCATCATCATCATCATCATCATCATCATCATCATACAAATTTACTAATCCTTTTTGTTTTCTTTTTTTCTTTCTTTCTTTCTTTTTTTTTTTTTTTTTTTTTTTTGACAATTTAAATTAGTTCACTTCAATAATGATTGACTATGACAACAAAACAGCGTGCATGTCCAAGGCGGACCGTCTCTCAGCCCAGACGATCCGACTCACCGGACGTCAGATCGCGATATTCAAAACAGGAGAGGGCTGCTGAACATCGTGACGGACCGTGACGATCCGACGCGGATCGTGACGACCCGACACAGCTAAAGTCGATCGGACTTTCTAATAGTCAGGTCGAGATACTCTTGGGAAGCTAAAACCAAATATCTATCTTTCGTTCTACAAGCGGTGAGGCATCCAACACGCTACACACAATGCATATTCTTCATTCAATAAGCGTGAGGCTACAAACACGCTACACGTCGTGTTGGCTACTAAATCAGTTAGCTTGAGAATCTGAATTGCCTTACTTCAAAAAGGCTTTGAGTGTTCAACTGGTTAAGACAGTCATTAAGTAAATATACATTCTTTTGAATGTCAAATGCTGCATAAGAAATACTACAGCAAATATTTAAAATGTTATAACGACAGCATGTAATGTATCTAAAAATATGTGACATATACAATAGACTAATATCTGTCATTATGAGAGGAATACCCGAGGATTTAAAGGGAACCTCCACTCTTACAGCAAATTGACGCTTAATTGTAGGCAGTAATAACTAAATTTCAAAGTTTGTTTTAAAATGTGGATATCACATTTAAGTGTACAAAAAAATGAATATTATCATGGCTTATTTTCGTTTTCAAATTTCCCGGGCGCGGCCATTTTGGATTTTGATGACGTGTAATGGTTGCCCTATTGAATAGCACAAAGGATTTTCTGCTTCATTTGCTTCCTGACAATTGTCGCAGCCATTACGTCATCAAACCCAAAATGGCCGCACCGGGGAAATTTGAACGCGAAAATAGGCGATAATGATAGTGATTTTTTTGTGCACTTAAATGTTATATCCACGTTTCAACAATTAAGTGTGAATTTTTTGTAAGAGTGTAGGTTCCCTTTAAGGAGCAAGACTCCACTCAGAATAAAAATTGGATCATGGGATAAGAGCATTTGTGGTGGGGGATTTCGCTATGGTGCAAAACATATTTGGATCGTTGTTTGAACCACAGTCATGACCCCAACCAACTAGAGTAAGCAAAATATGCCAAAGGTGCTTGATAAACTAGCTACAAAACAATCGTCATTCTCTTTGAATTATAAAAAAAGTTCCAGAATCGCCGAATACACAAACTCATGAGGTGCGAATAGCGAGAATGGGCTAATTCTTGCGCGATAGCCCCACAATACGGTGTGGCCTACTTTCCATCTCCTCGGGCGATCGACTTCGTTCGAAAGTTGCGGACGTTCACACGGCGTATTAACCCCCAAAATATGGATTGTTTAAAGTCTGGCTACAAACTGTAACATGGTTCTCTTTTGGCAGCGCAATCATACCTGCATCCTTCTATACTCAGATAGGGATACCCCATAGACTGTTTCTTCCGTTACATTTTGTAGGTGACTTGGCGCCACTGCATAGACCCATAGCCTATAGTGGTTTACTAAAGGCGTACTGCCAAGCCAGTTCTTGTTAGAAATTTATTTGCATTGCCAAGAAGTACTTTTTCTATTATACGAATGACCCGTGTAACACGAAGAGGTAGATTTGATGGTAGATTATTTCTAGGACGGAAAAGAAACTAGTATTATTTTTGGCAAATTTTCCAAGACACAATGACGAAACTTGAAAAAAAGTTAACCTAACGTTTTCAAGTTGCAATCCATTTCCTCCACGTCATCAGTGGCCACAGACAAACGCAAATAGTTTCAATGCACATATTTAGTATCTTCTAGGAAAAATAAAAAATATAATATTTTAAATGTTCCACTGTTGGAAACACGTTTGGGTTCAGATCCAAATTACTCGACAGTGCCCCTTTAAGTAAACAATTAAGTCAGAAACGATTGGCCCATAGCAAAGATGCTAGCACAATGAATGTTACGAAAGACCCATTGTATGAGTACGTTTAAGGCTCACCAAGTCGGTGGAAAACGGTATTCCTTTTGCAACCTAGAAAACGCCGTACACTCATTGTTTTCATTAGGGAGTGCAATATCCAGAATAACGTGTACTGCTATCCCCAGATTCCTGAAACGTCGTCACAAAATTTTCCAAGCTTCACTTCAGTGACTTGTTTTTTTTTTTGTTTGTTTTGTTTTGTTTTGTTTTCCGAACGAAATAAAGACCGCTAATCACTAGGTTCAGCAAATTGAACTTGAATGAACATCGTATCATCCACAATGTAGTGCCTTTCCTTAACTTTGTCACGTGAAACAAATTTCGTGAAGCCAAAGCCCACGTTCTCGCCCTCTATTGGTCTCTTGAAGGAGCGCATATGGCTTTCTTCTTTAGGGTCCACTGTAAAGGACTTTACAATGTTTTCCCTCTGATCTGGATTTTCGTCCTGGTCAAGCAAAGTAATTGTCAATTTTTTGCGTAAAGGCCAGGATAATATGGCATCGTATTCACCTTTCATTAAAACGAAGAATATGGAGAGATGGGTGTTTTCTCCACTGCCTTCTCCTTTTACATTCAACGCTAATCTAAATTTATGCTTATGATCATAAAAGCGAGGACTTGTTAATTCAGATTCGTTTCCGCTTTCAGCTTCTTTCAAGGCTTCATTAATCTTCCTGACTTTCCACGTATGTGTTTCGGCAAAGATTACCAGTCTATGCTCTATGTCACTAACTTTTTCTTCCAGTTTTCGTTCAGTCTCTTTTAGCTCTTCTCTTGTGTTATTTAGCTCCTCTCGTGTGTTGGTTAACAGGACTTCAGTGTTTTTTAACTTCATACAAGCAAGGTCAAGGTGACGTTTTGTGGAAGATTGAAGATGGGATTCAATCGCTCTCCGTTGAACCTAGAGATAAAACATCACATGAAGTGATAAACGTAGAGCTTAATCTCACTAGATATCATGGTCAGAATGTCAGGTATCCTATTTGACTTGTCAGCCTCTACGGTCATCCATGAGTACACAATCTTGCTGGTTTAGTTGTTGGAAACCGTACGAATGACGATGTTTGAATTTTAACACACCATGGTTTTCATTCGTTTCTTTGTTTGTTTGTTTGGTAGTTCCTTTCTTATCGACGACGCTCATTAACTACGGCAGAATGTTGAAGCTGTCACCTAGGAGTAAA
This sequence comes from Pachyseris speciosa, assembly GCA_016490735.1. NCBI lineage: Eukaryota > Metazoa > Cnidaria > Anthozoa > Scleractinia > Pachyseridae > Pachyseris > Pachyseris speciosa. The sequence continues at coordinate 239,930 of JAEMWC010001132.1, read as the reverse complement.
TCGCACTCAATAATCCAGGGTTTTGTCCAAACTGTTCTGCTTTTGTTGTTAAACTTCGCACGAGAAAACGTTTTGTCAATATATAGCAATGATTGATTAGTTGATTGATTAACAGATCAACTGATTGTTTATTGACTGACTGACTAACTGACTGACTAATTAGTTGATTGTTACCCTTTTTTTACAAACACAGGTCTACTTCCTTTGTATGTACTAGTTACAGAGCCCTCATTCCATACCACTAAACTTGTGTACGGAAGTTGACCCCTTTCGTGTAAACGAGCAACCTCGTTCTCAGGTTCTCTCTCTCTCTCTCTCTCTCTCTCTCTCTCTCTCTCTCTCTCTCTCTCTCTCTCTCTCTCTCTCTCTCTCTCTCTCTCTCTCTCTCTCTCTCTCTCTCTCTCGCTCCAGGAAACGGGAAGAGGGGAGACCCTGGGAACGAGGTTGGAAAACAAGTCTGCGATATCCAGCGGTTTCAACGTGGGTTTCATAGTAAACTTGCACCACAACGACATCAGCATTAATTACTTTAACCCGATAATAACTTTCAGGAAAAGACGCCTTATAAATACAAAACCTAATTGTCTTTCGAAACTTGGTTCAATTTTTCAAAACAAAATTAACACAGCTCCTTTCAACTACTGAGCAATTACACTAACGCTTGTGCTTACAAATTCTACTTTCGCAGACTGGGAGCAGGTCACTAATACGTAATGTAACGCTATTACTAACGACTTCAAGAAATACTATATGTCAGGAGCCCATAACTAGGAGCATACAACTCCCATACTAAGCGGCATTTATACAGACCGATCTATTTTTAGGCCATCTTTTCCCGCGAAAAAGGGCAACGAGGACGGCAACGGCCACGAGAGTGCCACAGAACAATAGTTTTAATGACCGAAACACAAAGGCTCTGCACGTGCAGATACTTGTGGCACGTGCAGCGACTTGTGATTGGTCTTCGGGGCTCCTGCGAGAATCTGATATTGGCGGGAAATTTAATCTAAAAATAAATTGGTCTGTGAAAACGCCGTGACAGGAACATAGGGTAGTTATACGCTCCTAGTGATGGGCTCCTGTATATGTAGGGTGCTTGAATACGCAGTAAGTTGGGTAAAGCTATTTTCTTTACTGATAAAAATGTTAACAACTGCAAGAACGCAACAGAGAAAAACATAACTAAACTGGGCTGAGATAAGTGTTATTACAAGAACGATCAGCTGTCAGTTTCAATCAGGAGAAATATATGAATTCATTTTAGGACAAGCAAAGTTATACTAAGATTTGCTTTCCATAGGGGCGTCGTAAATGTCTGCTCCCCTACCTTAGCTTTATAGACGAATTTAAAGACGAAACTTAAAACGTACAAAGAAAATCTGTTTGATAAGAACGGCTAAACTAAAACCTCGTTATGCAGTGGGCTTTTATTGGCTGGCCTTATAATTGGTTTTATTTGTATCTTTGTTATACAAAAGGGAAGCTGGGTCGCATCGAACTCAGGTGGTCATGAAGGTCGGCTTTATTTCAATACGCTGATTTATTGTTACCTTTTCTGTACAGCCCATCTGAGCATACGGACAGGTGTTACGAGTTCGAATGTTTTAAAGTGGTAGGTATAGTTTGTAGACTAATCAGCACGCAGGGATGACGGAACGCAACAAGGGAATTTAATTCACACGAATGCAGTAACTCCACACAGGACTTCAAAACAAGCACACGCTAGGCTTGCAGTACACTTGACCTCCGTCACTCTCGTATAAACACAGCCTCTGCTAGATATCTACGTAAACTGTAACCTCTCTGTTACACTTCACCAAACACGACCTTCTGTCGATGCTTACAAAGCTTCCAAGCTTTACACGTGACCTTCGTCACACTTCAGTAAACACTACTGAGTCACGAGATTATTCTCTCAACACTCCTGGGAAATAACAAAATCCTCCTAAACATTGCGCCGATTCGCTTATATACTTTACATCAAAAGGTTCTAGAACTCTCCGACTGTACCAAAAAAGTAACATTACAATATAACTTATTTACAGCAACATACGCAAAAGGCTAAAAATAGAATTACCAAATCAAGATGATACAGCACTAATTAAATATGCTAGAAGATTCGAGACGTTCGCGAATCTTCGAAGTCACGCAAGTCACGCCACAAGTTTTCGTAACATAACCCCCTCTTGAGAAGAAATTTCCTAAATTTCTACTAACAACGAAAAATTGATTAAATAATACTAAGAGGGGAGGTAGTCCAATGTCTCTTAAACTATTCCTGTACTCGGCTCAGGTAGTCTGCGCCTACATTCTCAGATCCCTTGATAGCCTCAACTCTGAAGTTGTAACTCTGAAGAAACATAGCCCAACGCATTAAGCGTCCATTAGCGAACTTCGCACTGTTCATATACTTCAATGGCTCGTGATCTG
>JAEMWC010001132.1:167500-232500 GCA_016490735.1 Pachyseris speciosa | reverse complement strand
AAAAATAGAATTACCAAATCAAGATGATACAGCACTAATTAAATATGCTAGAAGATTCGAGACGTTCGCGAATCTTCGAAGTCACGCAAGTCACGCCACAAGTTTTCGTAACAACAGGAAACAATAGACAACGGACAATCCTTCTTAGTGTGGGCTGAAACCTGTAGAGGAGAAAAAGTCGTGAAACTGTTAAGAGGCTGTCTCTGTAAAAACCACCCACAAATTTCGCCTGAAACTCTGGTAACTGAAAGACTTTACCAAGGTTAGAAAAAAAACAGATTTGGTTTGAAATCGAAACGGGTTTTCGGTGGAGTTAGGAACCTTAAAATATTTCGCCCGGTCAGCGCCCGTCGCAACGTCTGCGAACAGCACAAAATTGCCATTTTTCGTGGCGTTGTAATATATTTGATTCGCATCATCCAGTAATGGATCTTACATCAATTCACTTATTAACGTTTGCAGTTTTGCGAAAGACTAACTAACAAGATTTTCTCTTGATTTATGTTTCAAGACGAAATCAAGCGCATTACTAAACACTATCAATCGCTATCGAGCGATGGCCGGAAATGGCCTTGCTTCAAGAGCTAGTTTTAAAAGTTTGGGACCTCGTTAAACACTCTAGTCTACACAGCCGAAAAGTGCAGGCCTTTATCGGCGAAAATATGCAAAAAGCCCTGTACGTTTTCAGTATTTCTAAAGTTATGGCCGTTTGTAACAACACATGTACGAGCAGTTGCGACTTAGACGCCTACAACAAAATCGACATATCTCAGGCAGATTTTATCATAAGTACGGCTTACCTGCATCGCAAAACGGGTTTATTTCCACCTTAAGCCATTTCCCAAGACTTTCAATCACAAAATTGAACGGCAGTTCCAGTAAATAGCTGGTTATTTCTCTCGAAACGTGAGAATTAAACGGCTTTTATTGAGTTCTGATCATGAAGCCCGACTCCACGGCCACATTTTGTGATAAATATTCCATCGAAACATCTTTTCAAAGCTGGGTTTATTCGTGAATCGGTCAATTAACTATCCAAATCTTGTATTAAGGAGAAAATCGTGATTTGAAGGCTTAAATACTTCGAAGAAACTGACACCATTTAGATCGTTGGAACACGAGGGATTAACCGAAAGGAGGCAATCTGGAATCCGAATACGGGATACGTGAATATAACGGTTTAGCTCCTCCTTATATTTCTGAACTTTTACATTATCGTACCAGTTCTCGCTCACTACGCTCCTCTTCGCAAAGGCTCTTGAGCATCCCAAGGACATCTCTGAAGACATATGGCGACAGAGCTTTTTCGGCTGCTGGCCCCAGACTGTGGAACGAACTACCTTTATCACTCAGATCATCAAATACTTTGACTGTTTTCAAAAAGGACTTGAAGACTTATTTGTTTAAATTTGCCTTTAGTTAACAATTTATATTTTAATTTACTTTTTTAATTATTATGTAATTTCTTTCTTATTAATTTGTATTATTATTATTATTATTATTATTATTATTATTATTATTATTATTATAATTCGGAACATGGAGAGCGGAAATCAGAAAGAGCTCTCATAGAAGAGGATATTTGAAACCAGATTAATGTTTCTGCAAATTAACGAACTCTTTACCAGCCCCAACAAATCTTGAAATGTTCTTGTTTTGTATATGTGAATAAAGGGGGTTAGTTCCATTGAAACGTCTTTTCAGAGCTGTTTTTTTTTTCGTGAATCAGAGAATTAACTATCCAAATCTTGTATTAAAGAGAAAATCGTGTTTTCAAGGCTTACATTTTGAAGAAATGACTCCATATGTAGATCACTCAAAACTGGAGTATCAGTGTGATGCTGATTTCTCAGAGGTCCGCTCACGAACCTCTCGAGTAAATCCGCTTGCCAGTTTAAGAACAGACCATAATCTCGAGGGAAAGCAATGGAAAACAAGTGTTTATTTGAGACCAGGGGAGGATCAATTTGTAGCGAGTCTTGATCTGGGTTCACAAAATTTTCCGAATATGTAGAAGTAATATAAAAGAATATCAGTTAATCCTGAACAGATCGGGTTTACAACATGACCTTTCCGCGGACTTGAGGCAGTGCCGTAGAAGGGTTAAATTTATGGCGGAGGGGGGGAGGGGTGGGGGAGTTTCTAACGGGGTCTGGGGTTTGTTTCCGCGGGAGATTTGAAATATATGATCCCTGAAATAGCATTTCTAGTCCTCAGAGAGAAGTTTCCAGCAATCTTTAACTGACTAAAACCATTTGATCGGATATGTTACTTCAACGTTTTAATATTTTTATTGACCAGGTTTATTATACAAATTGACATGCAACTTGTCGGTATTGTCTGATAAGTTGACCACTTTACATAGACCCCACAGACTATAACGTTTCTTGGTTTAATTGTTTGAATGAACTTCGAGAGCAAAGAGAACTTTCGGGGCAAATCATTTTTCAGTTTAAATTTTCATGCATGTAAAAGGAGGAATTCCAGACCAACGCGACTCCTGCTGTGTGCACAATGTGTTTCTGTAAGCCATTTTAAAATTTATCACATAGAATTTCAGGAAGGATTAAAAACGCCGTTTTCCGTTTGTAATTATCTGCATTGGTTTCGGACATATTTAAGTTTAAAAAATTTGTAAAATATGCAAATGAGATGACTTATGATGTCATAGTATCAACCCAATATAACATCAAGTATACAAATAGAACTAGCTCAGTCAATTTGGAGCAGAGACCATTGAAACTTGAACGATAGGCTGATAGTTCTAAAGGCAAAACACCTACGGCTTTCCATGAGAACTCTTTCTTTTCCAGTCTCCCTTACCTGATTTCAATATTTTAGTGATTTTCAGATCGAAAAAAAATTTAACAAGGCCGCGAACTCTGCCTAACATATATTTACATGCTTGCTTGATCATGAAAATGAGGCACCATTGGCAAATATCCAAATGGAATTCTAAAGGTGGCCAGCAAACCCTTAATATTAGGGAGGACTGGAACCCAGTATGTTGCCATGGTAACAATACTGGTAAGCTCATATTGTGAAGCACATCTAGTAGAATCTTACTGCAAAGAATCAAGCATTTCTGATACAAATTGGCTGAGATATCTTTTCTCGTCATCTTTGATCAAAATTTGGTTGAGTATATGACGTCAACACTTGGCCAATTTGCATATTTTAAAAACTTGAATATCTCTGGAACAAAAAGAGATATTTGAAAATAGCTATAGTAAACAGCATTCTTCTTCTCTTACAGACTACTTGTTTATATTTTAAAACGGCTTAGATAGGAAAGATGTCAATTTCGTCATAGTAGCACTTTATAGTTTTGCTTTAGCAACTAGCATGTCTTTAAGCGATGTCCCTTTTGTATACGCTGGTGGATAATGAAACTAGAGGCACCTCGTTCCCAGGACTTTTCTCCGCCGAGAGGTCCTGGGAACGATGTTGTTCACTAAGGGCATTTACAAATGGGGTAATATGTTCTCTATTTAGTGCAATGCTTGTATATGCATGGGGCACTAATTTTGTTTTAACTCAGTCAATAAAGAGTGAAGGACCCGACACACGCAGTGACTTGCATACACTGCTGCACGCAACACTTTTCTTTTTTTTTCTCTTGAGATTGCCACTAACTGTAATTTTTGTACTGATACGTTAAGCCAGCTACTTTCCATTGCCTCGAGTGTCTAGCGCTTTTGTTTTCAGAGGATGAAAATCGAAAACGATAAACAAATAAACAAAATTACGTGTTTCATGCAAGATGTAACATAACACCGGCTATAAACAAATCACGAAAATTTGGTTTATCAACGGAGATGATGCAAATTGACCACCTTAAAGGGATTCAAAATGCTCAGTGACGTTTCGAGCGTTAGCCCCTCGTCAGAGCCCTTCGCTCTGACAAAGGAATAAGTCGAAATGTCAGCTTTTTCAATCCCTTTACGGTGGTCAATTTACATTGTTAACTCCGTTGAGAAACCAAATTTTCTTGTTTCACTCTCACACCGAAGCAGCACCACAGATTCTTAGGAACCAACTCCCCTTGTTCGTATATACAAAAATAAACAGGAACATTTTAACGCCAAAATTCAGTATCATGTTTAAAGAGATTTGTTGAGGTTGGTAAAGAGTTCAGTCATTTGCAGAAACATTAAGTTGGTTTCAAATATTCTCCTCTGTGTGAGCTCTTTCTGATTTCTGCACTCCAGGTTCTAGATTCCGGATTCCTGGAATTCAATTTCGCGTTCTGAATTCCGGATTCCAGATTCCGTATTCTAGATTTCCTCGTTTCTGTAAACCCAATTGTGCCGACAGTTTCTTCAAAATATCTAAGCCTTCAAATCACGGTTTTCTCCTTAACACAAGATTTGAATAGTTAATTGACTGATTCACGAATAAACCCAGCTCTGAAAAGATGTTTCGATGGAATATTTATCACAAAATGTGGCCGTGGAGTCGAGCTTCAGGTTCGCTCACAAGAACCTCGATAAAAGCCGTTTAATTTTCACGTTTCGAGAGCAATAACCAGCTGTTTACTGTAACTGCCGTTCAATTTAGTGATTGAAAGTGTTGAGAAATGGCTTAAGGTGGAAATAAACCCGTTTTGCGGTGCAGGTAAGCCGCAGGTAATGTCGATTTTGTTGTAGGCGTCAAAGTTGCAAACTTTAGAAATACTGAAAACGTACAGGGCTTTTTGCATATTTTCCCCGATAAAAGCCTACACTTTTTGGCTGTGTAGACTAGAGTGTTTAACGAGGTCCCAAACTTTCAAAACTATAACTAAACTGAACTAAACTGATAGTGTTTAGTAATACGCTTGAAACATAAATCAAAAGAAAATCTGTTAGTCTTTCGCAAAACTGCAAACGTTAATAAGTGAATTGATGTAAGATCCATTGCTGGATGATGCGAAGCAATTTTTTTACAGCGCCACGAAAAATGGCAATATTGTGCTGTTCGCAGACGTTGCGACGGGCGCTGACCGAGCGAAATATTTTAAGGTTCCTAACTCCACCGAAACCCGTTTCGATTCAAACCAATCTTGGTTAAGTCTTTCAGTTACCAGAGTTTCAGGCGAAATTATTTTTGATGCGAAATTGAGTGCGTGGTTTTTACAGAGACAGCCTCTTAAATGATGATTTGCTTATGGGAAGCCCTTACAAGGATTGATGACACCTTTTGTAATATGTGCTCAATTCATCGATTTCTCTTACAGTTCTTAAAGCTTTGGTGCACTGAGGAAGAAGTAATCGCACAATTTTGGTCCATAGCTTTATAAACTTTTGAATTGGCTTTACATCAAGTTAAGTTGCCTATGACGATCTGTCTTTGAGGCGAAAACGTAACGCAGTTAGCTATTCGAAGCAATAATGTTCCTTTTTGTTTGTCTGTTTTTTTTTTTTTCTTCGTCGTTTTGTTCTTCAAATTTTCAGTGATTTGAGGGAAGAATCTTTCACGCGGAAATGGTCATAAATGTTTTGGGAAAGATTATAACCGACTGCTCAATATAATGCAGGTACATACTTTGGATTAGCGACATTAAAGCAAAGGGGTTCAGATTTGGGTTCGTCTGTATTCTGTACCGGTGATTTTGCAAATTCTGCTGTTAGGCTGATAGCCCCTCTTAGTATATATTGTGAGTGAGTGCAAGCATGGTTTCTTTGAAGGTTGAAAAGAACGAGTCAACACTCTCAGAATACGCCAAAGCCGAGATGAATAATGGTTCAAAGTGGGAAAGGTATCACTTGATTTATAGCAAACAGAGACGAAGCTGAACCTGAACCGGTATTGAGCAGGGTACTGAAACGCATGAGAAAAAAAATACAAAAAGACAAACTGAAATAATTTAACGAATTGTATTTATGCTAAACCAGTTTTTAATGTGAGAGTGATCATCGTAGTTATGAACATTGTACGTACATTGTACCTACGTACAAGCCAGAATTTTTTTCATGCTTTATTTGCACTGCTGCTTAAGTGGTGTTCATAACTGCGATGATCATTCTCACATTAATTCTTCAATCCGCAGTTCAAATATATAATTTTCATATATTCATTCTCACAAACTAGTTTTTACTTGAATCGCACCCTGAGTTAATGAAGGGGGCGTTGATTCTAAGAACTAAGACAACGAGCTAAGTGCGTCTTCTAATACTTGATTTAGCGTTTATTCATTGAATTTTGTGAAGACGCGAGAACTTATGATAACACGATCGGGGAGTTTATCTTAGATGAGAAATTAAAGCAAAAATATGTAATGTAACTTTCGCGTCGTACTGATTGAGCAGAGACATACGACTGTTTGAATTCGGGAAGGGCAAAAAAGCAGTTATTTACATCAGGTCGTATTAACTTGTTGTAGAGCACTGACATAGACTGTCCTAGTGTTGCGAGACCAAGGCATCAACGCCGGGGCTAGTGTCCGAGTATTAATTAATTAGGCTTAAAATATTATGTAAGAATACTATTGAGGGATTTTGATACTGGAGAAATGTTTACCTAACAGACAAAAAGGGCTAACCTCCTCTCTCGGGAAAACAGCTCCACAGTTCTCCGGACAGTTTATTGGGAATCTTTTACATTCATTTTGATGAATCTTAAAATCAAACAAAATGGTTAATGAATTACGGCGTGCAGGCTACTTGACAAATTATTTTAAAGTCTCAAGAGGAGTACGGCAGGGTTGTCCACTAAGCCCCCTCTTGTTAATTCTTGCGGCAGAAATATTAGCATGCAAAATTCGTCAAGATCCAAGCTGCAAAGGTATCAACCTCTCAAGTTACGGATGATACAACTCTTATCGCTCATAGTGTTTTCTTCATAAATTAAATAAATCCAATAAAATCACTCGGAGCATATCTCTCCTACGACGAAATAAAAATAATGAAGACAATATCCTCGAATATTTTAACGATGTGAAGAAGAACAGTCTTCAAGATACAAATAGTAAATTTATCCTGTGAAATAATCAAAACAGCTTTAATATACAATATATATAATCAAAACATTAATATATAATATCTATCTATTTATCTATCTAGCGAAGCCTAAAAGCGGAGCTCCACGATCTATTACTGTCTTTTAGTGGCAGCGAGCAACTTCGCATGGCTTTTCTTGGGCCAATTTTGTGTCCAAAAAAATGAACAGCAAAAGGGAAAACGAAGACTTTAAAATTATGATAGCAAACGTTTGAAAATAAAAAACAAACAAGCGAACAAACATTCATTGAGTCCAAACTACCTTCATATGAAAGCGTAAAGGAATTCACCGCGGATCAAAAGCAAACATTGCAAGAAAACGAAGTACAATGCGTGTGTTTCTTTGAAGATTCTTAGAGAAGGTGGAGAAATTAGAGAAGTAACAAACATATCTCGTAGTAAGGAAAAATTGCTTAACAATCTTGGCATAAATGTCCGTAGAAAATATGAAAAAGTAGTTCCAACCTGATAGTTTAGAGCAGCCAACAGGAATTGACCGCGGTTCACAAACCACAAAACAGCAAAACATTTCAGTGCAAGAAAACAAAGTACGATATACGTATGTTTCCTCCAAGAGTCTTGGAGAAGGTGGTGACATTAGTCAAGTAACAAACACATCTTTTAGAAAGCTAGAAAACTTAGACACAAACCTAGAAAGTTAGATACAAAATTAACTTTTTCAATGAAGCGTGAAGTGTTCCAGTTTTTGACAATTATCTGTCAGATTTTGAGACATGCACATGCATTTGATCGGCTTTTTTTTCAATCGAGTTTGAATTTTTTGCCTTCAGTAAAGTTAAGCTTTTAAAATACAATGCCGATACCGCTAGAAGATCGTAAGTTTCTTCTCTTGTTGTCATCAGGTTTGTTTGTTGGTTTTTCCTGTGATGCGCAAAAAAGAACAGGGTTATCTCTAGTGTGACTTCTCACTTGCCATACATGGAGGGGCGGACGTATGTACGGACGTACAGTGATCCAAACCAATGTTTTTCGAACAGATGGGTTACCATATTTCTTAACCATCGTCTTCGCTACAATTGACGGCAATCTAGTGTTTTGGAAATCATGATTCGATTTAAATATCGTACTTATTCATGATCTTTTAAATTCGGAAGGAAATTTCCTTGCTCTTGATGAATTTCAAAGCAATATTTTCAACTATCTCTGCAATCCCTACGGCTCTCAAAAAGCAAGCTTTGGCGGAATCTTCAAAGGCAGATTTGCGTCGCGATTCTCTTATTTCCTCTGCTCTAAAAATCTCAGGAGATGTATGTTTAGATCTCAAAAAATTACGCTGTAATTCGATGTTTTTTAGTATAACTTGCTTTTTACTGTTGAAAAGTGGGGAAGTTAAAGCCCCCTCCCCCCCTTCCCAGCCCTTACGTGGTCCCTGATAAAGCGACAAATGTACCCAAATGAAGATGGTTGACTCACTAAACCAGCAGCGGTCGCTAATGTGCGTGACGTCACACCTTAATTTGAGCCCACAGTGTCACAAGACCGCAGGTATTTCCATTGCAACTCCTTATATGGAGAATATTAGTGCTCAGGCTAATTATCACCAAAAAAGTAGTAAAAAAAGGTGAAATAAATCGGGATGCAAAGCGTTAAGCGTTGATAAGTCGTCATGTTTATTAAACACACATTTCTTAACTGAAACGGACTACGTCACCTCAATAAAGAAGACTATAGGAGACGCGTCAACGGAATATGATGGCCAGTGCGAGGTAGATGAAGTGTTAAAGTGGGATGTAATCAAAATGTAAGTCAGAGCAGTTTCAATTAAATACGCTGCTATTAAGAAAATGGATTTTAATAAAAACGAACAGATTTTGGAGAAAGATATTTTGACGCTTGAAAAGAAACTTGATGAAAGGAATTTACCTGAGGGAGGTCGGAAATTTTTGGTATCGGAACTAGTAGGCAGCATTAGAGGAGATAATTGGTTACAAAACGCAAGGAGCTATAATGAGATCTAAAGTGAGGTGAAAGTAATACATAATATTTTCATAGTCTTAAAAAGCGACATTTCAATAGTAAAACTATCAGAAACCTTAAAACTGACGATAATTCATGGGTCTCAACAGACCAAGAAATTCTGCACGAAGCTAAGATGTTTTACGATGTTCTATATTCTTCAATAGCACAGCAGAATCCCCATGACGAGTGCGAAAACCTTTTCTTTCCAGATGATAATGACCTCAAGCTAAGTTACAGTCAGAAATTGTCCTGTGAGGGACCACTGACACAAGCTGAATGCTTTGAGAGTCTTAAGACAATGGAAGCGAGCAAGTCTCCCGGGACGGATGGCTTGCCTGCAGAATTTTACAAAGCTTTTTGGAATGACGTTTCTCCTTTTCTGCTTGCGTTTTTAATTTTATCTTTCTCCAAAGGGCATCCTTCCATTTCTCAGCGAAGAGGACTAATAACTCTGATACCTAAGAAATTGTACTCCACTCAGACCTATTACCATTACTAATTACGACAAGACAGAAGCGCTTTGGATAGGCTCAATGCGTCTGAGCAATAGAGTCATCGCCGCCTTCCAGGCCATCACAGGTCTTTCAGTAAAGTTAAAGCTCTGGGATTTTGGTTTTCAACTATTAAAGAAGAATCTGAAAGTTTGAATTATCAAGACAAAAAAGAAAAACATTCAACATAATTGAAAAGTGACAGTTTAGAAGACTAACCCTCCTGGGGAAAATAACCGTTATTAAAAGCCTGCTTGCTTCACAGTTAGTACACATAATGTCTCCGCTTCCCACATCAGATGAATATCTCAAGGAAATGAACAGTCTTCTATCTAAATTTCTGTGGGATGGTAAAAAATGATAAAATAAAGTGAGTACATATGATTAATGATTATTCAAATGGTGGACTTGAAATGTTGGATATTTATAGTTTTAATTGTGCTCTGAAAGCAAAATGGGTTCAAAAGTATGTGGATCGTAACAATAAAGAGACATGGAAATTGTTTTTAGACTTCTTTTTAGGGAAACATGAACCTAAATTACTCTTCACTGGAAACCTTATACCGGATGAGATTTCTTTCTTACAAATAAAAGATCCTCTTTGTCAAAGAAGTAGCTGAATGCTGGTCCCGCCTTACTTTAAAATTTCTCTCAGGCACAAATCTGGTATAATTCACTAATACGCATTGATAATAAACCCCTATAAAATGCAAGCTAGGCTTCGGCCGGTATTTGCACTGTCAGACACCTCCTAATGGAGGGTTGGAAATTCTGTTCATTTGATGAATTTAAGAGAAGGTATTCTCCGAAAACAAATTTTCTCCTCTATTGTAGTGCAATTTCTGAGATGAATCGCGATTGTGCTAGAGATCCAATACAGGATTGTTCTTTCTTCCAATCTGTTGGCGTCACTGCACTTCTGTAAAGTAGCCTATAAGATACTTATGAGACAAATCGCTTCTCAGCCATGTAAAAGCCAAAGCAAATGGCTCTCGGATTGTAGAACGTACGGTGTTGACAAGATAGATTGGTGTAAATCCTACAATCTAGCCTCCATATGTACTCGCGAAACCAAACTAAGAACCTTTCAATTCGAGTTTCTCCACAGAAGAATAGGCACCAAAACCTATATTTGTTCAAAACAGGCATCGCACAAAGTGACCTTTGCTGTTTTTGCAAAAGTTCTTCGGAGACCCTCTTGTACCTTTTTTGGGAATGTCCGTACTTACAATTCTTTTGGTATGAAGACAAAATCTGGATATATAGCTTTTCTTGTTTTTCAAATGTTAACTTCTCATTTCTATCCTGCTTAGGCGTAGCCGAGGATACTTCAAATCTCTTTTTTCATCATATTCTTCTAAGTGGTAGACACTATATTTACAGGTCTAAATTAATGAATTCATCTCTTTCCCTTTACATGGGGTATCCAAACCTGTTTTAATGTTGAAAGCGCTATGCTATCCAAAATGGAACCTTATGTAAATTTCGCATGAAACGGGGGGCCTTTATGTCCGACGTTTTCTCTGGTGGATGGTGAGGGGAACAGCAAACCTAATGTTTAATAAGTTTTGAAAATAGCAACCCTGTAGTTTTGTTTTTGTAAGAATTGTAAGAGAATTGAATATCAGTGTAACTTTTTTTTGTATGGATTTATACAATCAATAGTAACTACATAGCTTGTCTTAGTAAGAAGTAGTTATTATGGACCTTGTAATTAGTTCAACGCGGGTGTGTATGTGTGTGTGTGTGTGTGTGTGTGTGTGTGTGTGTGTGTGTGTGTCTGTATGTATTTTCAGTGTACTTCTAAGCATTAAAAAACAACAATTAAAGAAAAAAAAAAGGTCGTCATGTTTACTCAGAGTGGCGTCATTTGGGGGAAAGAAATTAAAAGCCTCTTCAGAGAAATATTGAGTCTCTTGGGGAAAGCCGAGTCCATCTCCAGGATATTTTTCAGTTGGCCCGTTAATAATTGGGGTAACTTGAGTTGCTTGAGCTAAGCCATCGAAAATTTCCACTGAGTACTTCTCGAATTACAAGTACCTTTCATTCTCTACAATTCTGTAATGAAAACAGCTCAAACCAATGTCCATATTCAGTGGACGAATTTTTAAAAATTGTCATCTTTTTGTGCCAATTTTCTGATACTTTCCTCGGTCAAATGAGCGAGTCATAATTCAATAACTACGCAAGAAGGAAGAAATACAAAACGATTAGAAGCCTGTCACAAAGACAACAGAGAAAGCTGCTAAGCACGGTTGGAAATATCGAAGGTGTTATACGTCCATACTAAGTTTAAAGATGGTTATCTAGAAAATGACTGCGTATCTCAACTTCAAAGACAGTTACTCCAGAACAACAAACGTAGTTTCTTACCTCAGTCGCACATGCCGGATGTGACTCATTACAGCTACTGCAGTGAACAAACCTCCAATCACAGTTGGTGTTGACGTGTTCTTCCAAGTCTTTCCTCACCAGTCTTCCGCCGCAGTTCTTGTTTGTACAGAGAACGACTTTAAGAGGACAGGAATCCAAATGGCGCTTTTGGAGCAACACAAAACTACCTTCAATTCCTTAAGAATATTTTTTAACCATTGTTAATTAATATGGCTTTTCAACCTCACGACTGCGTCAAACCTCAGGACTGCGTCAAACTTTGTGTCTGTGTCGCTGCGCTCCTTGACACAAAGTTTTCCTTTGCCAGTATCGTTTGACAACAGTTTATACTACTTAGGTTAGTCCCCAACAAAAGCAACACACTTTAAAACCGGATCAAACCACTTCAAACCGGTTTAAACCGGATCAAACGGGACAAAATTTACCCGGTCAATTAGAGAAAGGCAAAGTAATAACAACTAACGCAGTATATTGAACAAGTGTGTCGATAGTATAACAATGATAATGGTAATATTTCCAAGATCTCACCTGTTTCAGGGTCAAAACTTAACTGCTGATGAAGGGGATTGTAAGGGCCTTGTAATTATAGCCAGGAAGGGTCCAACCACCTTTTGGCGCGGGTAGTTTTCCAATTAATGCATGAACATCAACACCAGACCTATAGTAGTTACGCAGGGTTTTCTTAAAAACATCCGCGAAACCACGATGCTTAGGGATGGCTTTCCCGAAAGCTTTTAAAAATTTCATGTCAGTTGCAAACTATGGAACCAGCACACCCTGTAAAGTAAACCTGGGATCAAGCAAGCTGCCAATACCTCTTCCATAACCCTTCCATTTTATCCAGGAGCCGTAGCTGCAGGAGCCCCCTTTGTCTTTGTATTCTTTGTACTGTCGTTTGTACTCTGCTACCATAGCGCGACCCTCTTTTTCAGAAACTTCAGGACCTTTGAAAAGTTTGGGGTCAGAGATAACACTCCACAATTTTTTAAAATCAACGAATGGGAAGGGAACAGGAATTCCCGCTCCGGTGGGATTGTCGAGATCGGGTCTGTCCGCCGACCGGTTAGCTCAGTGGAAGAGCACCGGACTAGCGTGCGGGAGGTCGCGGGTTCAAACCCCGGCCGGACCAACACTCAGGGTCTTTAAATAATTGAGGAGAAAGTGCTGCCTTTGTAATAACATCTGCAAATGGTTAGACTTTCTAGTCTTCTCGGATAAGGACGATAAACCGTAGGCCCCGTCTCACAACCCTTCATAATTGATTCTGTGGGACGTAAAAGAATAGAGGGCCACAGGGTCATCAGTTGTATTTAAACTGTTAAGTGCTACCCTCTTAAAATAAAGTCATTATTATTATTATTATTATTATTATTATTATTATTATTATTATTGTCGGTCTTGTAACGGATTTTGGGGCGGACCTTCGTTGAAAGCTCATCCAACACGGTGTTTCCAACCTTTCGAAACATGGGCTTGTCCTTCTCCACAGCCCAATCGATCGCCTTTCGTTGGAGTTTGGGATCCCTAATCGCTTCCGACGCATACTACCGCCCCATCTCCACCCCTTTCTTCGCGAGAAATGGAACCCCATGGTGAAGAAACAAATCCATCGCCGTTCCAGTAATGTCTTTACCAATTCCATCACCCACCTTGAAGTGGGAATTGCCCTCTGCAGGAGAGGGCCCCGCTAGTTTCCCGACTTCGGTAAGAAACGTGTTTTTGTTATTCCACAGCTTGCGCATTTTGTTTTCAACATTTTCCGACCGTTTGACGTAGTGACCACTTTTTCTGACCCAGGGACATTCGGAGTCTTTCGCTTTTCTTTCACACAACAGACATCCACCATCACACTATATGCTCAAAATAATTTTTTACAACTCTCTCATTGTCGCGCACATTTCTGGAAAACATTCGGAGAATATCCCGATATCTTTTCCCCGGTTGCATTCGTTCAGAAATAGCAGACAATAGTGCCCACAACGCACACTGTCAAGTGCTTGTATTTGGTTGTTGTTGCGCAGAAAGGGTTCGTTACCCGCTTTCAATATCTCTTTTTCCCATTCCAACGGAGGGTGCTATTCCACATCCTCCCCCTTCCAACAAGCGAAACTTCCAAAATCATCTAAATTGAAAATACAAGGTGAGTGGTGGAGAGGTTTGGCTTCGTTTCTGGAAAAAATTCCTTTGATGGGAATGTTAAGATATTCACACCAATTAATTAAATCAATGTTTGAAAGGGGTATATCTTGAAATTTCATTTTTTTTCTCCCAATCTCGCCAACTTCCCCAAACAGGGGGTGGGCGATACCACGGAGGGTTTATTTGCATTCCTTTCCCCTTTCCTCTTCCACTCTGTGGCGGTGGCGGCGGAAGAAGGGGTAATGAGCGTCTTGAACGGGGCTGACCAATTTGCATCCCTTTTCCTGACATACCTTTCACAAGGTCTATGGCGAGGGGAATCCCAATGGAAGCCAGCATCCCCAGAAACCCCCCATACTGCGCACGCTCTCCACCGCGAACCATTCCTTTCCCAGTCAAATGTTTTTCAATCATGCAGCCGGTAAAGCTCCACTTCCCTTGGGCTATAACCCTTCCCGACATTTTCTTTCAAAACCTTATCTACATCAAAACTCAACCCTGCAGTTGCCAAAGTTTTGGCGGCAGATTTGGCGGCCGGCACAAGCAACGACCGAGCCAGACTGAATACTGTCGAAAAAAGATTGCCGCCGCTCTGTGCGATTTTGGCGATTTGTGTTTTGCTGATCGTGATGTCCGCGCCGCGCCCTTCGCGGGCTGCTTTTCTTGCGTGGTTGATTTGGGTGGCAGTCAGAAGAAGAGTATCGCCACGCCCGAGTTGTTCTGGTTTGACCCGAAGAATAACGGCTGTTCTTGACACAACAGCCTTTCGCAGGCTTTCTTTCTGCCCATCCGTTAAGGCAATCCGGAATGGGTGGTACGTTGTCGCCATCGTATACTGAAGAAAAGAATTTCGCTTATGCTACCAGCAGCTCCTTTCCAATCTGTTTGATGACGACCTCTTCCTCATTCAAAACCGCGATGTAAATGATGTAATCTTGGGCGTTTGCCACCTCATTCAACCTCCAATGAAAAACCATTTGTTTTTCCTCCCCCGTCATGCCTGGTTTGGTTGCGCGAAGATCAAAATAGATCACGGAGTAAAGTTTGGTGAAGTTGTCGTGGTTTATTTGTATTCCTGTGTTTACATCGTTCCTTCGGAATTTGTATTCGACAAGATCGTTGGAAATTCGGTCGAGGGCGTTTCCATCATAATCAAGCTGAGGGTAATACTCCGACCCATACTGAAGGTGACAGGTGCTCAATTTCGCGGAGTTGTCTCCATCCAAGTCGAAAGTGTCAAAACTGTAGGGGTTTTATTCAAAAGAGTTTTGTTTGCGCAACTGTTGAAAGAAAACAAACACGTGTTTGACGTTTCGAACGCCGGGGGAGAACGTCCATGGCCCCTCTGCTCGACGTTGGGGTTGGCTGGGATACAAGGTTTCTTTCAAATACTTCCAATGGGTTGGTTTCATATACCTTTCATTGAAAAGTTTCTGGCCTTCAGGTGATAGCTGCAGTTTTAAGACCCACAACTGGATGTCTTTGACAACGATTCGCCTCCCAGTGGCGTCGTCCTGAAAAATCATTTCTTTGTCGCTCTGCAGCTCACTTTCGAAATCCAACATCAACGGGGGGAGGAGTCTGTCCTCCAACACCTCGAAGAAGGAATAATGGTTGAGTGGAATCAGAGTTTTGACATTCCCCGCCCCACGCGAGCGAATGTGTCGCGCTTGGATCCCGAGATTGGTGGCGGCGGCCCTCGTCACGGTCGCGTTGTCGGTGTCGAGGTACCAAAACTCTCTCTTCACCAGCGTTTGGGCGTAATCGTTGGAGTACTCCAGCAGGGTTTTCACGAAGATTATTTTGTGTACGTCGTTAGCTGTGTAAAGAGTTTTTCCTGCGGACAACACAGTCAATCTTTTTATCAGCGAAAAGGACCCATTTACCGGGGCTGATTTTGTGTCGTTCGCAATGTTGGCCCCTTCAGCGAGAGCCTCGAAACGGTACTCCACCCTGAAATAAGCATTAAACCAGTCGCGGACAATTTCACGGTTTGTCAAGGAGAACTTAATTCCTCGTTTTTCTTGGTACTGACCATTACCCGGATTTTTGAGCGGGGTGGTAACATTGAAACGCTCATAATCAACCCGTTCCAAATACTTGGGTGCTCTGAACATGGTGTTTCAACACAAGTGTTTTTACCCAGGGGTGTATACATTCACGAAAAAAATTCAAAGCCGGTTGGCGAGAATTTGAGTCACCGATCAACTTCCACATTGTATTCTTCTTCTTCGAGGTTTTCCTCTTCGAGGTTTTTACCTTCGAGGTGTTCCTCCGCACACTCAACAATTGTCGGATCTGTTTTGCTCCAAGTTCACTGACTTTCGCGAGTGTTTTCTTTTCCACCTTCGGGTGAGATGCAGTCGCCTGTTTCTCAGCTTGCTTGAAAGGGGTTGAAAGAAAGTCGCGGATCACCCACGATCCTTTGTTTTTCAACCGGAACCTTCCGAAGCGGGTGTCGAAGATTTTTTCCCACTCTCTCGAACGAGGCATTCGCATATACCTTGACCTTAAGATTTTTGTTCGACTCCGCGAATTACGATAGACAAAGCCACATCGGTGTCGTTGAGGTCCAAAACATTATTCGCTCCATCTGTGATCTTGATTCGAACTTTATCGAATTGGGTGTCGCTGAGAGGTTGAAATTCGAGGTGAAAGGGTTCCTCCTTGAAAGGAAAACTAACAGAGAGATCGACGGTGGAAATGCTGTACAAAACATCGGCCGGGACGTTTTACACATCCCTTGAGACCAAATCACAGTGAATGGAAACCCAATCAACCCCTCTCTTGATGTTCGGGATCCTGTCACCAACGAAACTTGTTGAATTTTGCAAGATTTTTTATCGAAACCAAGCAGGTCGCCAAACTCACCGACAGAAAGGTCCAGCTCGTAGTGCCCTTTTGCGATCCCGATTACCACTCGGTAAACCGTCAAAGCGAAGTACAGATTGAAGATGTGCACTTTGTCAGCGGCATCTTTATCAACATACCCCGTGTGCGCTTGGATGAAGGAGGCGAGGTCGTTGTAACCGTACATTCCGTCGGGTATGACCAAAGTTTTCCAAGCAGCCTCACCCTTTTCCCGCCATTTCAGCTGGTTGTTGTTGTACTTTGCCGCCACATTGTGCCAAGCGTAAGTCATTGCGATGAGTTTCTTGAGGGCAATTTCGTATTTCCGGCTGGAATCGAGGTAAATACGATTAGGGAATCTGATTTCGAAATCATGGGTTGGTTGGTTGCTCCCCCCCCCCCCTCCGGTTGCAGCTTCGCCTCCTCCCAAAAGGAAACAGACGGATCGCTGCCGATCTGGGGATGGATCCCGACCTGCTGGACCGCGCAACCGACAAAAAAGTTTCTTTTCTTTATTAAGACAAACCGAAGAAAGAGATGAAGAAAAATTTCGACGAGAGTATAGAAAATACATGAGGTGGTTGAGCCAACTTCAGGGTAGCTTTTTTCGAAGAGCCGGAGAAGGAACCCCAGGGCCTCGTGGCCCTCCTGGTCCGCGGGGGCAACATGGGGAGAAGGGCGATCCCGGCCCAGTTGGACCAACAGGACCTCAAGGACCCACCGGACCACACGGGCCTGCAGGGCCTGCAGGGCCTGCGGGGCCTCGAGGAACAAGAGGACTGCAAGGCCCTCAGGCCCTCAAGGACAGCAAGGCCCTGCCGGCCCTGCAGGCTCGGGCGACTTCCGAAAAGACGGCAGCACCACAATGACTGGAAGTCTTAATATGGGGGAGAATCTAACATGGAATGACCATGTAACTGAGATAACCAAAAAGGCTAGCAAGAGACTCTATTTCCTAACTCAGTTAAAGAGAGCGAGAGTTCCGAAACAAGATCTAGCACTGTTCTTCGTATCATGCGTGAGATCTGTTATTGATTATGCAGCACCTGTCTTTTTCAACGGTCTCCCCCAGTACTTAAAGAAAGAGCTGGTGCGGCTCGAGAGAAGAGCAATATCAATAATAACCTCAGGAAAGGTCGACTCGGCGATAGAGGTGGGGTTAACACCCATTTTGGAGCATTATTACGTACTATGTAGCAGGCTTTTTGATAACATTCTCAGTGATCCAAACCATAAATTGAAGGCGCTCCTTCCACCAGACTATAACAACTCACGCTATAACCTAAGACGACAGCGCCTTTTTAATATGCCGAAGCTTTGCACGAACAGAACAAGTAATACTTTTATATATGCGATGTCAAAACAGCCCTGGCTGTAGTTTTATCCGACTTATATTCATGCTTTATATTCAGTCATCATATTTTAATATGAATATGTTATATAGAATTTTTAATATTATTTTAAAGGTTAGTTTTTGACTTATTATCTAGGATTCATTTGTAATTTTTAAGTATTGCAAAGTTTTTGTAAATAATTGCGTAATTCAGCCTTTGGCTGCGATGCATTTTTTAATAAAACTATCTATCTATCTCTATCTATCAATCTGATTACCAAACTTGGTTATCCCAAAGACATCCTTGATGCCACAAATAAAAGCTACGTCGAATCGGAAATTGCACTTTGTTTGAAACGGGATGGAACGAACCCAGCGTGGGGGGATTTGGATATGAATGGGTATGCCATAAAAGATTTGAAAGACGCTGATTCCAGCACGCCTGCCAACAACGCCCTCAACAAAAAATACGTGGACCAAGGGTTCCAAACTAAAATCGCGCAAACAGACTTGAACATGAACGACAACGCAATCGCGAATCTTGCGCCCCCCTTGAACCTCAAAGATGCGGTGAACAAGCGATATGTCGACGAGTATTTCGTTAAAAGAGATGGTTCGACTACAATGTATGGGGATCTGTCGATGGCCAACCACAAATCGGAAACCTTGGAGCGCCAACAAACGACAAACACGCGGTCAACAAAATTTATGTCGACCAAGCTCCTTTTCTCAAACTTTCTGGCGGGCAAATGGCGGGGTACATTGACATGCACAACAACACGTTCGCAAATTTGAAAGACCCTGTGGCTCCAAGTAGTGGGGCGACCAAGAAATATGTCGACGAGACGCACGTAGATGCCTCCGGCCCACAAGAAAACCCCTTCAAATATCTGATGGAAAACGTCAATGAATCCTCAAGTGAAAACAACATAACCGTGCATAGTATTTCGAAATTTTCAGCCTCTCCTCACCAAATAAACCAATCGGCGTACAATTTCACTGTCATCGATGATAAAGATGGAACTGAACAATATCTGCAGAATTGGTTTCAACCTTTTCAGGCTCCCAATCGGTTTTAATACCTTTGTCGTGGAGTTTTTCCCTCCGGAAATGAGAAATGTCCGCGTTTATGAGACTGCCGACACGCTGTCATTTGGCGCGCAAACCTTGAAAACTTTCCAACCGACATCTTCCATCGCCGGCTGTGTCAAAACGGTGCTGCACTTCGAAAAACGACAGGCCGGCCAACGAGAATATCTGTATCTGGATCTGCATGGGAAAACCGCAACTCCTGATCCCACTGGCCGTATGGTTGTTTACGGTTTGAATGGAACAATATCGAAAGTGCCTTCAGCCATTTTCGACCAAATTTTCTTTGCACAAGACGGACGAATGGTGTTGCAAGCGGCCTTGGATTTAAATGGTCAAGATATCAAAAATGGTAGTCAGAGGTTGTTTAAGGGGGTGCTTGGTGGACTGGAAATGGGGGGTTCACTTGACCTGAAAGGGTTCCCCCTTTTCGGGGCGAAACTTGGTGATGACTTCGATTTGAATGACAAAAAAAGTCAAAAATGTTGATGGGTACCCCCCTTGACACGGGTGGGTTCCCTATTCGTCAGCCGAAATTGGGTGATGATATGAATTTGAATGGTTACTGGTTGGTTGGAGAAAATGGGGGTGGGTTTGAAATAGATGACAACGGCAGAACAAAAATGCATGGTGATTTGGATTTGAATGGGCGCGGAATTCATGAGGTTATTGATTTCCAGAACCAGATTACTCAAAGATCTTGATTTGGGTGGGAAAAAAGTAATGAGTGGAAACACTCCACTGTTTGAATATCGCAATGGTTCAATAAGATTTTTGGAGCCGTTTGCGCTATCTGGAACAACAATCGAGTTGGAAAGTGGTGTAATTAACGGTGGTGGTGGACACCAATGGACATTCGTCAGTCTTTCACGATTTTGGGAGCCTTACACCGCATTCACAAAGATAACAAGTGTAACCTTGTCTTCCCTTAGCAGGGGGTGCCTCGTGATATGACGTTACGAATCACGTTAGCCCGGAGTGCTCCTCATGCCCCCATTCACAGAATTCTTACTTTTCCACGAGGAAATGTGGAAAAGAAAATAGACCTTGATGAAACAATAGATGAAAACTGAACGGTGTATGTTGCTTTTCATTTGAAAGGCTTTCTCAATGGAAACCCCAGGGTGAAACTGAAAGCATCCTTCCGCGCATGAACATATTTATTTTATTGAATATGCCATGAAGAATCAACATATCGTCAGCTTCCTATGCACATACACCTGGTGCGATTGGTCTGACAAGTGTCATCTGGTCTGCCCCTGCAGAAATACAAAACTAAAGTGGCACGAGCGGGAAAAAATGCGCGCAGTCATGCTCGCTGCACATTTGAAAGGATCTTCTTACGACACTATCGTCTACATTTTTTCAAATATGTACGGGCATGCGGTTACTGAATAGGAAACCTTGGCCTCCCCCTCTCAACATCTTTGACTTTAACCACATCGACCCGTCCCTTCCAAAGGAAATCGTCAATATGTTGAAACAGTACTATGCTTTTTACCACAAGAAACATTGGGGCTACAACAGGCTTTACCAAATGTACAAGCGCAGAGACTTGTTTTGTGATGCGGTTGCAGCAAAGACAATTTGGGGTGGAGCTATCGCTGGAGGAGTCACTCTCAGGCCTGAGGTTATTGGGGTTTTGGTTGACTTCGGTCTTCTTGTCAAAGCTGTTGCGAAGAAAAAACTATGCCAGAAAGATTGAAAAAGCTGACTCAGCTCGATTGGATTACAAAAAAATATTGGATGCCATAAGGTTTTATCTCCGGGGAGAACCTTTCGATGAAAAGGAGTTTCTTAACAGTTTGAAAATGAAAGAAGACTTCATTTCCGACCACTGCATGGAAAGCCCTGAAAAACTACAGAGGAAGTACTCCAAACGGTTCACTGCGAACTAACTTTGCAGCTTTGCTGCAGTCCACCACCCTTCGAACCTCTTCGAGCTGACGGCATTCCACCACCACCTTTCGAACCTTTCTTGCGCCTTTTGTCGTGTCTTTGGTTGAATTCTCTTGAAAGCTGGTGAAATTCTTGCGAGAATTTCTTTTTTGCGCGGCCAAACTTCCTCTGGAACCGATTCGAAATAGTTGTGGAAAAAACAAATGTAATTCACCGACTGCTTGTCAAAGTTCGGGAACTTGTGTATGACGTTTCCCAGAAAAACCCACCGCACCGCGCCACACTCTCGTCCTCCAGGCAACACACAGCGTTGACTGCGTTGAAAATGTTGTATCTTTGCAGAGTTTTGCGGATGTGGGTTTGGGGAATCACAACCGACCGCCAGCCTCTCTCTTCTTTGCGGGGGTGGGGCAATGTGTCAAGCTTCTGCACCAGCCCACATTTTCGGCAAACAAGCTCGCAAGCTTCCAATCTTTCCTCCATTTTCTCTTCGCAATACCATTCACCTTTTTTTTACGCGCAGGTGGTTTGGGAGCAGCAATTCCCACCTCAGGGTGGGTAAACGCCTGCTTAGCTTTTTGTTTCTCTTCTTCTCCAATCTCAATTCCGAACATTGTTGACTTTTTCTTTCGGATATATTTTTCTTTCAGAAATATATGTGCAAATGAATGACAAACGTTCCTTCGAAACGGGAAGAAAAGCGGCTTTCACCAATTTATTACAGCCAGGAAGGATATTGGAAAGGGTGGGGTGCGGCAAAAAAAATGGCGCAAAAAGCCAGAATCCCGGAAGCAGTTGCGAAGGAATGGTTGCAGAGACAGGCGGTTTGGCAAATCTTTCTTCCCCCGCCTCCGAAAATTCCTCGTCCGAAGTTCGACGTGCCCATTCCCAACGCGGTGCATCAGGCTGACCTGCTTTTTATGCCGCACGACAGGGTTGGGGGCAAACTTTGGAAATACGCGCTGACTGTTGTGGATGTGGCGAGCAGATACAAAGAGGCCGAGCCTCTTACCACAAAGAGCGCGGAGGAAGTTGCTGCGGCTTTCGAGAAAATTTACAAACGTGGGCCGTTGCAATGGCCGAAGATGCTGCAAGTCGACCCTGGGCGAGAGTTTATGGGTGCTGTGTCGCAAACGATGGCGAAGCACGGCACAACCATCCGACGCGGGCATCCCGAAGTGCACCGCGACCAAGCGATTGTGGAGCGGTGGAACCGAACGTTGGCAGAGGGGTTTTTTCGCCACCAATATGCAGTGGAAATGCGACTGCCTGAGGGGGAGCGGTCTGTGGCGTCGGTTCAGCGGCTTCCGCGGGTTGTTGCTGCGAACAGCAAACGAGTCACGCAGTTGATAGATGCCAAACCTGTCGATGCGATAAAACAACGAAGGGTAGTCGCAGAACCTTCCACAGCTCCTTTTGGAAGACCTGTAGGAGCAGCAGAAAGAAGACTTCCAACTGGTGTCGAAGTGCGTTATCTTTTTGCCCCAGGGGAATTGGAAGGGGGTGTGCGAAGAGCCACCGATCCTGTTTGGTCTTTGCGAACTTTCACCGTTGAACGAGTGATGATAAAACCAGACCAACCTGTTTTATATTGGATTTCCGCCCCGAGGCGGGAGATCACGACGGACCAAAGCGCAGTTTCGTGCGGGAAGAATTGATGGTTGTTCCACCAGACACAGAGTTACCCCCGATTAACCCCGACTGAGATTCTTCACCCATCTCTTCCTTTCGTAATAATTCTTCGGAATTATTTAGTGAAACATGTCAAAATAATTTTTCCAGGGTAAATCAGATTTGTCAATTTCTCCTTCTCGCAAACAAGACAAACAAGCCTCAAGAAATTCACACCTGCATTTTGTGCAAACAACGATTTTCGTCTTCCCCCGTCTAAGATTGCAAACGGGAATTCTACAATTCTTCTCCATATTCCCTTGGAATGTATTCATTCAAAAGGTGGTACTCGATTGGCTCCGTGTGTATCCCGTCTGGCAGCACGTGCCGTTTGTCGTAGTACGCGGACAACCCAAGTTTGTATTGTTCGTATGTCATAATTTTCCCATCTTTCATCCGAAAGCCTTTGTTCGTCGCCAAATCCTTCTCCCCTTGCAAAGCAGCTTTGTAACGATCCCAAGTCAACCTGTTCTGCTTCTTTGACACTCCCTTCGAGCTCAATTTTCTTTTTCCGTGTTGCTCTTCCTCCACAAAGTAACATTTCGAGCAAAGAGCAATCATTCGCTCGCCAACACACTCCAACTTGAAAAGCCCTGGCTCGCGATTGCTCCACTTGTCCCAAGCCAGCCACTTCTTTTTTTCCGCTCAAATTCTGCTCGGCGTTCGGGTTTTACGACGTCTTCCAACTTCTCGCCGCTTATTGCCGTGTAATTGCTGTGTGTCCATCTGAATCAAGTCGCTGCGATCCACAAACCTGTCGAGAAAGTCGCAGTAGAACTCTAACATTCTTAATTTTGCCAGCTGATAAACAACAATTCCAAATTGGAATGGTCTGTTAATTGTTATCCTTGTCTTCCGGGTTTCTATTTCATACGCTTCGCCTATTTCAATGAGGTCGTGGAAGAAGGCGCTTCGCATCGCCTTGTCAACAATCTTCTCATCTTTCGTGTAACACACATTTGTTTGACGTTCCACGGCTTCAATCATTTTTCCATACGCACTGTTGCCCAACAGTTTGAAAACTTCCGCAAGCAACGCCTAGCTTTTTAACACATCTCCCGTACGGCACGCCGCTGTCACTTGCTCAACAAACCAAGTGAAGATTTTCTTCGGTTGGTAGTCAATTGTTCGGTGCACCGCTTTGATCTCCGCCCCATGGTTAAGAAACCACTGTAGAAGTGGGGCATACAACAATATCTTTTCCGCTGAAAGTACGCCCAACAACTTTTCCCCATCCCCACGGGTTCTGCCAGTCTTTTACAGGTATTCCCACATGTGTTGCGGCACTGCCTCTTCAGGAACTTTGTTGTTCACAAAGAAGGGTGGCATTTCTTCGAACTTCGACCACAAATGTGGAGGAATTTCAATATCAACCTCTGCAAACCCAAACCATGTACCGTTTTTGATACGTTTCGTAAACTCTTTTACTTCTCGAACAGCCAACAACCCTGGGTATGACATGATTCGACCCTTCCGGCGTGGCATGTCTTTGAGCATGGTTGAAAGATACAAGGCGTTGGCGTCGTAACCGAGAATTCGCCGGCAAGTTTTCGGTTTTTCAATCCTATGAGAACGAATCTTTGAAACACCAACTTCGTGGTACCTTGTAAACACGAGGCTTGGTCCTCCAACAACTGCGCCTTTCAATATTTTGTATTCTTCCTCACTGGGCGTCCACAACTCTGCGCCCCGCTCAACCGAACCTCGAAGCAGATAGTGAAGAGAAACGCTTTGAATTGACACGGCATCTTTCAAAATGTCAATCCCTTTCTCGGTGTAAAAGGCGCGCATTTTTTTCAGCGCTTCCAAACTTGGGGCAACATCCAAGTCATTATAGTACCGCAACCAATCTGCAAAGGTACGCATTCCTTCCTCCTTGAAAATTTTTTTACATTGTTTGAATTCTTTCATTGAAAGGGTAAACTTCTCATTCAACTTCGAATACCAAAAGAAGTAATCAGGAAGACCAGGGAAATCTAATTTTTCAGGAGAATCAAGCCACTCGTATGGAAACCACGATTGGTTGGCTTTGCAATCATAAGCTTTCACCCCTTTGTCATAACTGGTTCCTGGGCCGAGATAGTTGATAATGTCAAGGAAACGGAAGTCTTTTGTCAACAGAAACATTATTTTGCCACAACGATTTTTTGTCGGTCTCGCTTATCTTTTCCACAAAATACTCTTTAATCAAGTTAAGGTCGTACAGCCCTGAATTAAAACCAAGGACTGGCACTTGGTCACACCACTCGTCAATACACTTATGACAGTTTTTCGGAATTAAATAAATGTCTTCTGGAATAAACTCCGCTCGAACCCTTTCTCTAATATTTTTCGCCCGCCGCCCCAACTCTTCTACAAACTTGTGAGTCAATTTTTTAGGATCTCTTTTGCAGATGTGTGTTGGGGGTCTTTCGAGTGTATCCCCAATTGACACAGAGATTGGTACGTGGGCGTTTTCAAGCACTAAAGAAGTGGTTGGTTCTTTCCAGTAATTAATATCCCCAAAAGCCTCAAAATCATACAAGATGGCATGTGGGAATGATTTCGTAAACGTTTTTGGTTTTATACTTTCATTGCGCCCAACTTCACACCCCTATGCTTCAACAACATTGAACCCTGCCTCTTTAGTCGCTCTTGTTCGGTTGATGGTGTTTTGAAATAACTCTTCGCGGGTTTTCATAACTGTTTCTTTGGTTTTCTTGTTTGTTGTACTCGTAACCACAAGTTCTTCACGGTTTGAAAAACATCTTGGACATCCATGAAAATAACAACCGTGGAATTGAAAAACTGTCTTCGTTGGAAGATGAAATCCATCCACGGGAGCTCCCGCTACCCACCTTTAGCCCCCATGCCCACACATTGAATGGTGAATATGAATTCCTCGCCGTTGTGCTTCTTTCTCTAACCAATTAACTGGTGCTGTGAAAGTGACTTTGTCGGGGAAAAAAGCTGCTTCGAAATTTGTTCCTTTTGCTTCCACTTTCGTGTTTGGACAAGTAATTTTCGTTTTACCTTTGGCACATGTTTTGTAATGACGTTGGAGAGAACAGGATTGAGTAAATCTTTGTTTACAGTGAACACATTCAAAAAACCCCATAAACTTGTCAATATTTTTGATAAGAAACGCGTGCCCACTATACACACCAATTGTTAGAATGTTTTTACATGCTTCTGGTGCGTTTCTGGTGAGATGCCAAATAATTTCATCTGATATCTGCTCTGGCTCAAACACTTGAATTCCAATCCACTCTTTCAGAAATTTTGTTTTATTAAGATATTTTTCAACTTTGTCCAATTCATCCAACGATGTTCTTGGACAATCTGGGAAATAATGCGCTTGTGAAACACCGAAGAAACCGCGCGCAAGCTGCAACGCTGCTTGTTTGGAAAGATCTATTCTTGTTTGTTCCTTAACAACAATACACCGCAATACACCGCCATAAACAAAGATTGTCGTTAAAACTGTCCATCGCCATTTGTTTTGCTCCTTGACCAACACGCGCTCGATTTCGTAACCAATCAGGTAATGGCCCTGTTCCCAACAATGGTGCAACACGATCCATCTCCATTTTCACATCAACACTTTTAAAACCATGAAAACGCCATTTTGTGTTTGGTCTATCAAGATTAACAAGCTGCAACCTATTCTGTTCTTGTCTGTTCAACCATGCCTCTGCCTCATAAACTCTTTTTATCCACTGAGAACCAAGAGGTTTATTTTGGTATTTCAACCACACTTCACCTGTTTCAATATTAACCAACCAAAAGGAAAATATATGCCTGAGATAAAAGGAGGTTCGAGCTTTCGCTTTGATGACCTTCATGAATATAGGTGTGAGATTTTGATTCAAATTTTCAGTTATTCTCCAGGTGATTGTAGTCCTACCTTCTTTTGTTTCGCCAACTGTTATGGCTAAAATTGAAGGACTTCCTTTTCTTCTTTGTCTTCGCTTCCTCAAATTTTGACGTAAAGCATCTTGAGTAACTAAAAACTTTCTTAATTTTGGTTTCAAATTTTCATATTGTTCTTTCAATGTTTGTGAGGAAATGTTTTCTTGGAAAAATTTGTGTCTACTTCTATCTAAAAGTTCACCAATTCTTCTTTTTTCTTCCGGGTTCTCCTCAAGCTCTTGGGCAGATCTTTTTAAAAATTCTTCAGCTTTCATAGAATTAATCGATACTGGATAATTCGTTGAAGGTTTTTGAAACGATTTGCGCTTCTTTTTTCTACGTGGTGGTGGAATTGGTGGTTGTTCTGCCTCTTTCCTTTGTTGCTCCCATCTTCTTTCCCTTTCCTCCCATTCTTTGTTTTCACTCCACGAAAGTGTGTCGCCGAGCCATCCTCTTCTTGATGTTGCCATTCTCCTGCCTCTATATTACGGCAAAAATTTTTCGGTCCGATTTTTCTGTGTTACAGGGCGCGCCGGGGTACTTTCCTCCCTTTTTTTCTCTTGTTTGCCTTCTCTCTCTTCTTCTTTCATCATTGTTATCCTATCGACACACTTGTTCAATATACTGTGTCAATTGTTATTACTTTGCCTTTCTCTAATTGACCGGGTAAATTTTGTCCGGTTTGATCCGGTTTAAACCGGTTTGAAGTGGTTTGATCCGGTTTTAAAGTGTGTTGCTTTTGTTGGGGACTAACCTAAGTAGTATATACTGTAGTCAAACGATACTGGCAAAGGACAACTTTGTGTCAAGGAGCGCAGCGACGCAGCCGGTATCGTTTGACTACAGTATATACAACTCATGACAAGTCTTGCAGATTTCAAACATATCACAATAATGTTCAGAAACGTCATACAAAGGAGAGCGTGGTGTTTGGCCAAAACGCATTTCCCTCTTGAGGAGAATGCTGTCCTATTAGTTTTGATCACGCAGTTAGTCAAGTTTACAGGTTTGGGATAAAGAAAGAATTAAAGAAGGTGTATCTAAAATTGCGCCGTTTGGAAAGCAAGACCTGAACCTGGAGGACGGAAAAAAAGTCCGTCAAGACTGGCTAAAGAAGTTATTGAAAGATGTCGAAATAGTGCTTACATCCTGAAGGGAGAAAATACTTTTGAAAGTTAAAAATGTTTTGCGGAATTTTCCTCACCGTTGGAAAATCGCCGAGCTTGCTGGTTCAACACTGAGGACCGTATTATGGCACACATCCGTTTAATCTGGTAACATTCTATTCACAATCTATGAGCAATCTGCTCGCAATCGTCTCGCGATCTATTCACAATCTCGAGATCTATTCACAATCTGACCTTTAAAAAACCGTGGTTGACTTCTTAAATAACCTTTATAAGAAATATCTTCGTGCGTGTTCCATCAATGGTCAATGCTCCGCTTTATAAAACATATAAAAACAAACTGAATCACACCTTGCGTTTGGCTTAGCGTTTGTATTATGAGAAGATATTGCAAGATGTTAAATCAAATACTCATGCCACTTGGAAAATTCTAAAGAAGTCTTAAATAGAAAAAAGTCAAAGCCTCAAGTAAATACAGTGTTTAGATGAGGTGATCTAGAAATCGCTGATCCGGTAAAAGTCGCTAATAGGTTTTCAAGTTACTTCTCCAGTATTGGTCCTAACTTGCAAAAGAAATTCAGTCTCCTCCGTGTTCGCATAAAGATTTTCTATCCGGATCCTTCCGGGAATCAATCTTCTTTAACCCAACAAAAGATGAAACTATCAGCGTTGCTCAATCTTTTGCTTCCGGAAAGGCCGCTGACTATGATAGTATTCCAATGTCTATAAGAGAGAATCATCTACAATCGCTTACTTGATTATTTGATTAATTTACATAATTATTCTTTGTGATAACCAGTTCAATTTTAGGAAAATCACTCTACCGTGCTTGCTTTGATTGATTCGCGCGATAAAATTTCGTCTGCTTTGGATAACAGTGAATTAGCGGTTGCGGTCTTTTTAGATCTCTCGAAATCTTTTGACACAGTTAATCATTCTATCTTATTCGATAAACTTGAACACTACGACATACGTGGCTTGGCCCTGAAATGGACTAAGAGCTATTCAGTTTCAAACAGACTTCAATTTGTTGGATACAACGGTCATGTTTCTTCACGTACCAATATTTCGTGTGGTGTTCCACAAGATTCTATTTTAGGGCCTTTATTTCTTCTGCTTCACATCAACGATCTACATTATTACAATGGATCTTATTTGCTGATGATACCAAGGTTTTTTTTGCCGGTCTCATAAGGATACAGATTGCTTGGCTAACATTCTGAGTACTGAACTAAATAAGTTTTCAATTTGGTTCAGAGCTAAAAAGCTCTCATTAAACCTAAAAAACAAAATAATGATAAATTTATGGTATTTAAACCAAGCCAAAAACGTACAAGTCATGATATTCAACTTTTAACAAATGACCATAAACTTGATCAGATAAAAGAAACAGTTTTCTTGGGAGTAATCCTAGATGAAAATCTAAATTGGAAGTCCGAAATCTCAAGTGTGGCCAACAAAGTTTCAAAGTCTATTGGAATAATTCGTAAATCTATAGCTTTCACCTATTTACGGGCATTATATTTTGGATTCATTAGTCTATCCATACTTTTTTTACTGCAACTTAGTTTGGGCCTCTTCTTGTTCGTCTTGTAATTCTACAGAAGCGAGTGGTGAGAACTATAGCGAAAACTCATTTCTATGCACATACTGACCAATCTTTAAAAATCTTGGTATTTTAAAATTTCATGACATGTTGCAATATGTTTATTCATGTACTCCTATCAAAACCATACTCTTCCTTTAAAATTTCATTGTAAAGTTACCTTAAAGAGACAAATTCATTCGCATTATACAAGAAACTCTCATTCATATCGTTTGCCTTTCTGTCGGACTAACATCAAACAATTTTCCGTTGTTTTTTCTTAGGACCCAGTAAATTTTATAACTCCTTAAATACCGAGATCGTCAACTCGTCCTCCCCTGTCTCCTTTGAAAAAGCACTTAAGGTGTTTATTTGTAATAACTTTTAGTAGTTTTACATAAATGTGTTTAAGTATTAACTTTATTTGCAGCTTGCAATCTTCCATTTGATATATTGTAACTGCTTTCGCGTCGTCGTGTTCTCTGTTTTTAATTTTATCTTGTAAAACAATAACTGAGGAGGCCTAATTAACATAAGCTACATAGTTTCCTTTAGGCCTCCCTGCCATTCTTACCTCTATGCTTTCCATCTTTTAGGTTTTTGATTATAACAATGTAATTTGTGGTGTGGCAAAACAAAAACAAAAAATGAAAAAAGAAATTGCGATCTTGTCAATTTCACGGTGTAGGTCAAACTATATAAATCTCATTTGGAAGCTTTGAAATGCATTAAATAAAATTATATTTTTCTGGGGTTGATTGTAAGAAATTTGAAGGAAGCCTCATAGAGCTTATTATGGTTTTCAGAATTTAACAGGAGTCTTCACTTCGGTTGCGCTGCTTTGTTGCTACGATATGACTACTGAATCGAACTCAGTGCTTGCGTTCTCGCCTCACTGAAGAGCGAAAAGCAAAGGAAAATATCATTCGAGAACTGAATCCTATGAAAGCAAAACTCAAGAGAAATTTATTCATCTCAAGGGTTCATTTGTTATATATTTCCGTGGATAGTAGTGCTTAACTCTGAAATATTTCTCGTAATGGAGGCCTGTCAAATCAAAACTTGTTTTAGGCATTTTGTTGTGACCGAGATAGGCAGCTAGCCTGCGATTATGCACTGTGTTAGGCTGTCAGACGCGATCAATAATCACGAGTTCCGAGAATTATTAACTATAGAAAGGGCGCCCTTTTCAGATGAATTAATTTCTTTGAGTTATTCTGCATATTTTACATTCCGTATAATTATGACATTCCGCAAGTCTCACCACACGCCATTCCGCAAACTCATTCCTCCTTTTACCCCCACCGATATTTAGCACACTAAGCATTCGTTTATGTAACAATATGTTCCCACCCAATTAGTTCCAATTTAACGTTTGTTTCAATGCTACAATTAATCTTTATTTTGGTTCATATGTTACTTAATTATGCAAGCAAATGTTCCACAATTAACTGCAACCAAAGGTTTATTGGTTTTCACAGCTAGCACTTTCTAGAAGACATGGAACCTGGATAGGCAAACGGTCAAATTTGGGAAGTTTATGTGTGCAACCCCGGGCTAAATAATTTTCCCGTATGCAATTTCCTTTTCCGTGAAACCTCTTCATAAAAGAGTTGCTTTTAAGTAGCTGGCATCGCAGACAGTTTTGAGTGACAAGACTGGTTGAACCGCCTGTTACTTTTAAGTGATAGTTTAGTGAAAGTAAAATTGCTGGGGAGAATTAGATTTGGTTCCTTGATGGGCTCGATTGAACGCCATTGTTCGCAAAATGAGCCTTTGATCACCCCAACTCTTCTTGGGGAGGAAAACCTGGCCCAAGTGAGCACTCATACTTAAGAACCGTAAATAAGAACAGTGAGAAATCATTCAACTTAATTAGAAGACACACCGTAACTTAAATTTTGCAAAGCATAAATTAACCCAAGAGCACAATTTTCATGTGAGAAGCATTAATATTGCACTTGTAGATGAAAACATTGTTACTGGTTTGCCGCATGTTTCTTGGGCCTAATCGATTGTCTCCAAGGGTTATTGCTCTAGCACAAGAAAAACAAACAAACAGATATCATATTGACACTTTTTTTGTCAAAAACATGGAATCTTAGACTTACATCCTTTTCCCTTAGTTCTCCAGACCACTGGCACCCTTCACTCGGGCATTTGATATGGAAGGAGAGAATCTTTCTTTCGGTTGCTTTGTCGTGGAAAATATGGGCCTGGCAAAATAAATGAAATAATGAATGAACGGACGCACGGAAGCATGCACGAATGAATGAATGAGTGAATGAATGAATGAATGAATGAATGAATGAATGAATGAATGAATGAATTTATGAATGTATGAATGAAAGAATGTGTTTATGTATGAAGGAAGGAAGGAAGGAAGGAAGCAGGAAGAAAGGGAGGGAGAGAGAAAGGAGGGGAAGGAGGGAGAGGGAGAGGGAGAGGGCAGGGGGAGGGAGGAAGAAGTGAATGACTGACTGAATGTACCAACAAATTTTGATCATCTGTTTACTATAAAGTTCGAAAATTTGGTTTATCAACGGAGTTGATAATGTAACTTGACCACCATACAGGGATTCGATTTGCTGACGTTTCGAGCGTTAGCCCTTCGCTCCAACGAAGGGCTAACGCTCGAAACGTCAGCTAATCGAATCCCTGTACGGTGGTCAATTTTACATGTTCGTTTTTCACTCCCCGACCGACGCAGCACCACAGTTTCTTTAGAAACTAATCCCTTTACCATAAAGTTGTCCACTTGTCCTTACTTTAACATAGCCTGGGTAAAAAAAATTCTATACCCTTTGGCTATGATTGGCATACACAAGGGTAAAAATAAACGCATTCCTTCGAAAACCACTTTAAAACCTGCCCTGGTGCCCATTCAGTCAATAGAACACCAGTTAAAAACCTTCCCATTTCTCATTAATGGTACGCCATGTTACACAATAATTATTACAACAGGTATCTTACTTTTTCTCGGCTTAGCTGGTTTCTATCCACAGGACAATTTAAAGGCTGCTCATCAAGCTCCAGTCTAGTTAAATGAAAATGAGTGTTTGTGTGAGATGCTCAACAGAGGATATTGCAGTTTCAGTAATTGGATTGGTTTCACACTGAAAGCACACAGCACCATCATTTGTCATTTAGCCAGTGATCTGTGTTTTACCACAAAAGAAAGCACAAACCAAAGTCTTATTTTGCTTTCATTTTAACTGGTTAATAATCTTCCTAATGGCTTTGTTCATTGGGGAGAGACAAAAAAAGTAAAATTAAAAATTTGCAAATCAAGCATCGCAAATATTGTTGTCATGGAGACGTTACTGAAGTCTCCTGAATCAAACATGTCAATACATACTGGTACACAATAAGTTTTAAGCAAGTTTGATAGCACTTATAGATGTTATGATAGCGTGAATACTTTCTTTGCCGACCTTGCTTTCACAGGAATATGTATTTTGTGACATACATTGAACAAAACAAATTAAAGTACTCGACACTAACTCATATTCCAACACTAACTAGATCATGGATTAGTGAAATATTAATTGTTAGCAAGTTACAAATCTGGAGCACAATCATTTATAAGTAAGGCTCTGTTGGCACTCTCGTCTCTGCTTAATGGGGAGTAGATGATAAATACAGTAGCTTCATTATTTGTGTTTCCTTTAATAATGTTTCAGAAGTATAACCTTATACTTGCGTACAATGCAAGAGGGTGTTAGGACCTGGAAAAAAGGACTGTGCAAAAAAGTGATGTTTTCTTTATTTTAAATCTACCTGGTGAAACATGCATGTATTCTCACTGCATACATAATTAGCCCGTCGCGCGGGAAAGGCTTAAGCCCCGGCCACACGTTATAACATTGTTAGAATAACACGTCCCAACATTGTTGTAAGAACACTTCTAACAGTGTTGGATACGCATATAACATTGTTGGAAACACGTCGCTTTGGGGTTTTGACTTCAACAATTATTAGGCTCGCGGATTGGAGACTGGGCCATTAACTCTGATTGGTCTTTGCAATACAACATTGTTGAAAGGGCGGCTACACACTTCAACATTTGTTTTATATTGGAGAAAATGTCATCCTCGGAGACCCAGAGGCAGATAGTCGGGACGGGACAAAGATTCGGGACGAGCGAAAGTTTACAGTCGGGAGAGCCCCTGGGAACATTTCTTTATCGGACTCGTTCCAGAAGCCAATGAAATACAGTTTCCTGATTGGGCGGAAATTTTCTGGCAAGGAATTTTTTTCTGCCCAATCGGCGATCAGCTTATATATCGCACACCTTTCGTGACTTCTTATACCGAGGGTCAAACGTCCAATCTGTTCGATCGCTATATCGGCACTTCGAGGAAAATTATGGAGGAAAGGGGCCCACAAAACTCAGATATCGACAAATTCAACTTCTACTCAAGCAAAAATCACTTGTAAGGAAATAGAAAAATCAAGATGAAGACCGATCGCAGGTATCGTAAACTTCATAGGAAGAATTGTTGACAACTCGGCCACAAGTGTTGTTGTTTGGTACGAGCTTTTGTTTTTCTCGTGTGTACTCACAGGAAGTGGCCATGGGCCGCTCCTGAAACTTTTCGGGGCGATGGAATTTCTGTTGCGCAGGCCAGACAAGTTTACCGATCGGGCGAGTGAAACGCAGCCGTTGAATTTTGTTCTGCTCACGAAATCGAACCGTCCACTGCATACAATCGACTCGAAGTCGCGTCTCAGCTCAGCCCAGCTTAATTTCGAGAGAGACCTTGAAATGGCCTGAGAAAATCCAGTTTAAAATAATTTACCCGTAGTCGTGGTTGTCTCTCCATCCACTTATATTATGACAATCATGAAAGACCAGGTTAAGAGGAAAAGAGCAGGGGACGTAGTTCCCGGTGTGGTGGTCTATCTCTCATCTGATGGTTAAATGCTCGGAGATGTTAGCTGCACAAGCTACTCAAAAATCCGAGGGTAAATAAAGTAATGTATGTATCTAAGGTCATTGGGCTGGAAAGCTGCTTTTGTGTGGAAAAGTACGGAGGCCGAAATCGCAAACCAATTTATCAAATCAAAAACAGTTTCCCAATACTCTGACATTCTCTTGCATACAGATGCTATTTTGACGTTGATGTGAGTTCAGATTATGCTTTTGAAATAGGTGATTACCTTGGCTATAGAGTAAGACTCGAATAAGAACTACTCCAGTGTTTTGGAGGGAAAGGAATGGAAAATGGCATGTATTATGTTAAGATGAAAACAGATTTTACAAAAATCATCACTCTTATGAGTATATAGACACTTAATGTTTTCCTTACTATTGGTAGAGTTAGCATAATTTTTGACACCTTAGCAGATTTGTGGCAGATGTTTTGCATGGCAATTGGGGTACGGTATTGACCTGATACCTTTTGTAGCATTACAGGCCTTGTGTTTAAGACTGACTTGTGTTTCGGGAAATTGTGTTTTGAGAAACTGTTTCGTGTTATGGGAAACTGATTTTTGTTTTGGTAAATTGATTTGTGATTGACCTTTTTGGGCTGCTGTAGAAAAGCAAGTGAAAGACCAGCAGATAACAGATGGACAATTAAATTTTAAGAATAATTTTAAATTTTTTTTGTACCCCCCTCTGAAACTGAGGGTGTAATTTCATCTTGGGTATACTCATTGGAAATTTCATTTAGTACAAGGTAGGCTTCTCCTGAAGTGCTGGCAGCTGGCTAAAAAGTGGGTTCTTTAAATTTTGAGCCACCTGCTTTTCAATGAAAAGTTTCCAACATTTTTTTAAGGCTGTTTAAATTCTCATAAAAAAGCCACCTTCTGTTATACTCCAGTCAGCTACTCTAAAACCTAATAACAACTCTGAGGCCATAAGGCTTGTGACAAATAATCACTACAATATCCAAATAGATGACATTGGAAACTTGAATTTAAAGTTACATCTCACTATCAAGAAGACAGACAAAAAATAAATGAAATAATCCCTTCTAGTTTTATTTCATTGTTATTTTCTTGTTTTTTTTTTTTTTGTGTGTTTCCACTTTATCTAAAAGGGGATATCTTACTGAGAAGCTACTAAATTATCTCGTTTGAGTGACCATGTTAACATATTTTGTAATTGTATTCAGGTGATGGGTATGATTTGTGTGTAGTGTTCTTTAATTTGAAACCTACCTTAAAATAATTTAACTATACTATATATAATTATAATAATTTAAATATATACTTAGCCATATCATTGTATCAGCCTAACTGTTTGACACAGTGAACTGTATAGTTGAGAATGATTTGTCACTGAATAGGTGGTTATTGAGGGTCTTTCAGCATAAACACATTTACATTATGTGAGGAACTGAAAACATGGATCCTTAATTAACTGAAAGCATTCTCTCATGTTTTAAAATTTTTCAAGGAAAAGGGCAGTGACAGGAAGAACCCATTCCAAAATTGGTGTGGTCTCACGGGAGAATTCAAGTCCTTTCCTGGTGTACAGTTGGCTTAGCAGTCACGGCAACTACAACTGTATCATGCAAAAATGGAATTTTATAATTGTTATATTATGGATACACTTGAGCCTTATAAAGACAAGAGTGCATACAAGACACTAAACATCCTGTATCAACTTGGAAACAACTTTATCTCAAAACTTTGCAACCTAAGAGTTGCAGCACAGTCAACATAATGTAAATGTTTCCGGCAAGGTTTTGCAAAAGCCAACTCTAAAACATGTTTTACAATTTTACTTAACTTTTTAACTGAGCACAGCACCACTGTGGTAAAAGAGTTCATGTAAAGCTTGTGCAAATTACCATGCATCTTGCATGTACAGTGCAACACAATTAGCAATTATCAACACTGCAAGGCAATCATTTTTATGCACACCTTGGGAAGTAAAGCATATTGGCCAACAGATACCAGTCAAAAATATGAAATCAAAACATTACAATAGATCACAGTGGAACTGCACACTTTCTCTAAGGCCTTTTCGTGGTCTCTCTCGAAATTGAGCTGAGACGGGTAATTGCAAGGTTTGATTTCGTGAGCAAAATATTAAACCGCCGAGCTGCGTGCTTCTCGCGCGATCGGCAAACTTGTCTGGCCCGTGCAACAGAAATTTCATCGCCCCGGTGAGTTTCAGGAGTGGCCCACTGCCCGTACGTAAACCAGAGAAAAAAGCCCAAACCAAAAAACAATGATCCTAACCAGAGAAAGAGACCGAGTTACATGCTGTTGTTCGCGGATGGATGCCTGCGGTCGGTCTTCATCTTGATTTTTCTAGTTCCTTACAAGTGATTGTTGCTTGAGTTCAATTTTAATTTGTGGATTTCTGGGTTTTGTGGGTCCCTCCTTATCCTCATAGGATAAATCTGTCGAACGAACGAGACAAGTGGAACCACTAAAAATATGGTCGACAGCAGATTGACCGCTTACTTGTTGGTGTAAGGAGTCACGAAAGGAGTGCGATATATAAGCTGATCGCCGATTGGGCAGAAAAAAATTCCTTGCCAGAAAATTTCCGCCCAATCACGAAGCTGGATTTCAATAGCTTCTGGAACGAGTCCGATAAAGAAATGTTCCCAGGGGCTCTCCTGTCCGTCTTGTAAACTTTCGCTCGTCCTGAATCTTCGTCCCAACCCTACTCTCTGCCCCTGGGTCTCCGAGGATGAGAAAATGTCTGATCGAAATCAAAACATTCTTCCAACAAAAAATGTTGAACAAAAGTCATCAAACATGCATGCTGCACGTTCTAACATTGTTCATCCAACAAATGTTTTATAACAAAGTTTGAACGTGTAGCCGGGGCTTTAAGTTCTCCAAATTCCAGCGTTCTGTACCTGCGCGCTAGTAGCATGATGCATTGCGGCCTTCGCTTCAAATATCACAATTTCAGGCACCTCATGGTCAGTTCAACGGAGATCGGTGAAGTCACGGTAAAATTTTCGTTCTATTCTGACCGCCACCAGCTTGCGGTGTCATCGCCGACGCTGAACCTGCTTTGCCTCCGCCGCCAGCTCCGGCGGCGCCTGCTCCTGAAACGGAGCCGGTAGTTGCGTCCGCTTCTGAATCTGCTGTAGTTCCCCGGCCCCCAAGGTCAAACAGGAGGTAAATTTTCACTTCTCCGTAGCATTTAGGTTTCGGCCATACAGGTTGATTTCCACGTTTTTGTCTTCTCGCTTGCCTACTTTTTCGCCTCCCACGTGTTTTCATGTTTGGCTTATTCTTCTATAATTGAATTCTGCTCGTCATTTTCGGCCTGTGTATTGTATGGTGGTTTTTGCTCTGGGTTGGTAGCTTTTCGCTCGCTTCGGGTTTTTTTTTTTTTTTTTTTTGCTCGCTTTTGTTTTCTTGTTTGGTTTTCTATTTTTTATCGCAGTTTTACAGCTTGGTTGCATGCTGGCGATTCCCTTTTGTTTTATTTTCTGCCTCGTTAGTCTTATTGTGTTATTAGTTCGCCTTTTTAAAACTTTTACCCTCATGGGCCACGTTCTTTCATTAGCGATCGCTTTTTTGCACATCTGTCCTTTCTTTTCCTTTGTTTGGGTCTCTTTGTCTGTTTGCCCCTGTCATTGCGGTTTATTTATTTTATTTGTTTCTCTATTTCGTTGTAGTGTTATGTTTATGTTGTCTATGCTGCGAACTTTGGCGAGCGCGTGGGACCAGGGGTCCAGCAAATCTTTTTCGAAAGCTAGCGCCTAGAGCGTTTGTATAATCTTAGGTATTTTAGTATGGTCTGGGGAGTCGGCAGCCTGGAGAGCTATGACATAATTTTTCGAGTATGGCCTGGGGAGCCAGCAGCCTGGAGAGCTGTGACATGGTGTTTTGAGTATGGCCCGGAGAGCTGTGGATAATTTTGTTGGTCTATTATGTTCGGATGACCATCAGCTTGGAGAGCTGTGGCACAGTTTAGTGCGTTCGTTATGCCTCTAACGGCTGGATAGCTAGCGGCCTAGAATGTAGATATAATTTAGTTGGTTTGCTATGCTTATAAATCCCGGAGAGGCAGCGGTCAGGAGAACCGCAGCATGATATCCATCGGTTGTTGCGCTTGTTTGGCCTATAATTTTGGTGGCCATCGGTATTTTTTGTGGGGTGTAGCATGCGGTTTACGGTTGTTAGAGCTGTCGTGTGTGTGTCGGGGTTTATAATGCTTTAAGTTCCCCGTTCGCTTTTCGTTATGCAGTCAGATGACCGTATTCAGAGATAAAATTAAGCTTTTGGAGCAAGAGAAAGCTGGTGAGAGTTGCGCTAAAGCGCTGGCGACCCTGAGAAGGCATCTCAATAGGCCACCGTCTCTTTGTGACCGTTTCGAGGCTATTGAGCTCCTGGAAACCCTTGTGCGTTTAGCTATGACGCAGGCACATGGAAAGCGGATGAATATGCCGCGGCGCTTAAAGAAGTTAGGGTCAGGCAACCCGCAATTCATCCCACTCATCTTCAATGATTGATGCTTGGTCTAGTGGGGGTCCTCTCAGAGCGAGGATGGCCAAAGAGACGACATATATCCTAAGGAGGATCTCCAAGGCGTCTTCTTCGAGTTTCCAAGCCAAGCGACCGTTGCGCCAGTCTACTCCATACTCGGTTCAGTGTTACCCTTGTACGGGATGGGGGCACATGGCATGTGACTGTCCGGACATAGTGGCGGCCCTGCACGTGGGCGGCGACACCAATAATTGTATCTGTAATTCCGTTAATCAAGGAATTGTGCGTTTTGTCTTAAATACATTTCCTTTATTTGTTTAAACTCGTCTGTTTTTTCGCTTGGGGTGGGATCCTTGCCCTTACCCAGTTGACCTCGGGGGGACCTTCTCAGTGTCTCAATTCCGGACCTAGTTCGGAGCCTGGGGTCAACAAAGGGTCGGGTTCCCTTTTTCCCCTTTTTGGGTATTTGCTTCAGCTTATTTTCGTTTGCCTTTTGTTATGTCTTAAGCAAATTATCCCTTGTTCGCCGCAAGACTCAGTACGCACATCTCTGTAGGAGACGTTCCTCTCTGCTGCATTTCATAGGGAATCCCTCCCTTTGTTGGCCCCTTGCCTCGTCCGGAACTAGTAGCGTACCGTCCAGGATTGAGTAATCTCGCTCATTTGGTCACTTCAGGGCTCGCAATATAATAAGTTGTACCTTTGGCAAGACCTACTCAAGAAATCGCCTTGTTCTGAGGTCGACCTTTTGGAAGTTATCAGGGACGAAGTTCGTGTCGACCGCTTTTTCAGGCCGTTGAGAGGGAATTTCAAAGGACAGGCGTACAATTCCGTATACCCCCCTCCTGTTTTTAAACTCGCCTACCACTACCAAGTTTTCCCAGTTCGTCTCCGATTCCATAATACAATGGGTGACCACGGGAGGTTATAGCTGTGTGGGGCCCTGTGGATAGTATAGCACCCCCTCGATTAGTTTTACCACTGACTGTCGAGCCGTCTAAGCCTCGGTTGTGTTACAATGAGCGCTATCTCAACTTATGGATTCGTGACCTCCCTTTCAAGCTTGTCCACCTCTGCGGTCTGCCGCGATATGTTCTCCTCGATCACTTACAGAGTACTTGTGATGGTAAGAGCGGTTATGAGCATGTCTTGCTTCATCCTTCGTCTCAAACTTGTTTTGGCTCCTAGTGGAATGGTTTCTTTTTCGTCTTCTTACACTCCCGTTTGGATGGAATACCAGCGCATTCACTTACCATAAACTCGAAATTGTAGTTCCGGGTGCCGCGCGGTCTCTTGGGGTTCCAGTTTCACAATACATTAATGATCGGCACGTTGGACAGCTTTTTATTTCTCCATTGCGGGTTAGCCGGGACCCATCTCTCGAGCGAGCCCAAGTAGCAGCTTATATTATGTGTTATCTGCTCATTGACGCTGGACATTTTATTAATATTGATAAATCGCAGCTGGCTCCTTCAACATGGATAAAGGGGATTAGTTTCTAAAGAAACTGTGGTGCTGCGTCGGTGGGGAAGTGAGACACGAAAATTTCGTTTATCAACGGAGTTGATAATGTAAATTGACCACCGTACAGGGATTCGATTAGCTGACGTTTCGAGCGTTAGCCCTTCGTCGGAGCGAATCGGATTCGCTCCGACGAAGGGCTAACGCTCGAAACGTCAGCTAATCGAATCCCTGTACGGTGGTCAATTTACATTATCAACTCCGTTGATAAACCAAATTTTCGTGTTTCCTTCAACATGGGTTCGTTTTCTAGCATTCATATGTGATTCTCTGCGTCAGCCCTTCCTATTCCCCGAGGACAAGAAAGTCAAGTTCGCGGCGTTGAGGGAGGACATTCTTTCGTCTCCTTTCGTGGGGCTCAAAACACTCCCAACGCTTTTCAGGGAAGGTCATCTCTTTCAGCCTTGACATTCCGGGATGTAGATTGTATGTGCGCAACGTCTTTAGGCGAACTCCCGTCTTTCAGGGTCTACTCGGCCTTCGGTATTGGCACTTTCTTGACAACTGGAGGGTCTGCCTTCCATGGGGAACTGAACACCACACTGTGGTTACGCTATATCGTGATACCTCTAAGATGACCTGGGGTGAAACTTTGCTAAAGGACGGTCGCAGTTTAGAGTCGGGTGATTACTGGATAGACAACTCGCAGGATATCGATATTTTAGAGGTTCAGGCTTTGCTACATTTTTGGTGATGGAGTTTTTCACCGGAGATAGAGCCTCTGACCTCGGTCGCCTTCGATCATGTAACGTTTTTAAGTTAAGAGACTGGGAAGGCTATTTGTTCAAGTTCACTCTCGCTAAGGACATCCGCTCAGGTTCACCTCGCTCTTTCGCCCTGATTAAGTTTAGTCACCCTGAAGTTTGCCCTGTTGCCTGGGTTCAGTATTACATTGCAGTATGCCAGAGACTTAAGATTTCACTGGACCAAGGGTACATTTTTAGAGTCGGAGAACGTAATGGATCAGTAAGGAACAAACCCTTTACGGTTTCTGCGGTCAATAATCGGTTGAGGAAACACCTTTTAGGGTCCAAACTCCACGCAGGGGAGACTCCGCATAGTTTTTGGGTGGGTTTGTTCAACACTCTAAGGCTTATAGGTTGCTCCCAGGAAGACGCAGCCCAATGTTTGGGCTGGAAAAGTGGGGAGGTCGCAAAAGGTATGTGCAGCGCTCAGATGCTAACACATCTCTTACAACGTTAGAAAGCGTGTTCCCAAGAGTGGATTCTGTTTTGGTAACCCCGGTTTCACACCCCAATAATTTGGAGGCTGCTCTATAGATCGCCTTAAAATATACATATGACGGGGGATTGGGGTTTCTGAGTAATGGAAGGAATAACATTTGAGATTCTTTGTGAGGATGTTGTCCTTTGGTTTTCCGTTCTCTTCGCTCCCCTTTCCGGAATTGACAGCTGAGTTTCTGGGGCAGGAGCTGGTATCCTCCCATAACTTAGCTTCCCGTGTCAGGGAAACTGTATGCAGTGAGAATGATTTACTATTCTCACTGCATACACAATTAGCCAGTCGCGCGGGAAAAGCTTAAATTCTTCAAATTCCAGCATTCCGTACCTGCGCGCTAGTAGCATGATGCATTGCGGCCTTCGCTTCAAATATCACAATTTCAGGCACCTCATGGTCAGTTCAACGGAGATCGGGAAGTCACGGTAAAATTTTCGCCCTTCCCACCGCCCCTGGTGGCGGTCGATGCTGTATCCTACATTTGACACGCCTTTAGGCCTGGCAGTCGAGGGTATCTTCCCATAACTTAGCTTCCCGTGTTAGGGCAATTGTATGCAGTGAGAAAGATTTACTTGTTTAGTTTTGAACGACTAGTAGATTTATACCAAAACAAATTAGATAATTCGCTCTCTATTTCTATACGTGATAACTGATTCGGAGTGCGCCCTCATCAGCTATCACGCGATAGAAATCTTGAGCTCATGATTGTTTAGTAGAA
Organism: Pachyseris speciosa; assembly: GCA_016490735.1. Classification (NCBI taxonomy): domain Eukaryota; kingdom Metazoa; phylum Cnidaria; class Anthozoa; order Scleractinia; family Pachyseridae; genus Pachyseris; species Pachyseris speciosa. Next base: position 190,179 of record JAEMWC010001132.1, on the reverse strand, counting down.
AACGATCATAACTGGTAAATTAATCCATAACTGTTGCTCATGAAATCAGCATAAATGAACAACACTTTAAACTTCCAAAGGTCGCGAAGGCTAAACAGCGACGAGATGAATTAATTAGAAAGGAACCACTGAATGTGTTCGGCTAATTAAACTATGAAGGGCTTGGTGCATAACCGACCAAAATGACTTTTAGGGCAATTTTTTTTATCCAGATCAGCTGAATTTTTGCATGTGGCCTTTGAAACCATGGCGGTTTGCGTTTCTTTTTCGGGAAAAACCGTAAGCAAAAAACCGCGTCGGCGATCTTTGCATCTTTTTTTTGTTAAAATCGGAAACAAGAGAAACCGATTAATCAAAAACACCCTTTGTCATTATTTTGGTATTTCGGTGTTGCACAATATCCAAACTAGTAGGAATCCGTGCTAGTAGTAACAATAGAACGTTTTGTGCAAACCTAAGTAAGAATTTTTTGAGAGAGGGGGGTAGGGTATAAAGACCTTAGCGAGCTGAATGCCGTTTGAACGTGCAAAATAAAAAGGAAGGGGTGGTAGGGTATTGAAATTACTTTGTTAGTGCAAAATATTTTGGGTTCAACAAGGAGAACACCGTCTGGCCAGTTGCCCCAGGGTGCCTTAGTGTGCTGAGAATATATGTCACGTGACTTGTGGACGCCCAAAAATCAACCCTAACCCAAACCAAGCCTTAAGCCTAGGAACTGACCCATAGGGCAAAGCAACTGACGTTATATATGCAACCCCAATCCAACCATAGACTTCAGTCGAGCGATACCATCTTTGTTCACTGATGGTGTCAAAAAAATTGGTCACTTGACATCCATTGTTTCCCTTAAGGTTTTTGTTTCGCAACATCAGTGGAGCGGGACATTGAAGTTTGATATGAATAAGAATAGTCAAATGAAGAATGATTCTCGCAGTTGTGAACGCAATTTATGCAATTGCGAAAATAAGCCTGAAAAAAATTCAGGACTTCAACGGGGTTTAAACCCATGACCTCGGGATTACCGGTGCGATGCTCTAACCAACTGAGCTATGAAGCCACTTACGTTGGGAGCAGGTCAATTGTGAGTTCATATGTTCCCGTGAAAGACATGAGTGTGAATGATATATGAAACGAATCATATATGAGCAGCGGTTTGCAGCGATAACCATTCTATTGTCATTCTTTACCAATGCGAATTAATTTATTAGTATAGAGATCTCGTATATCTCACGAGGAAGCAATGAGTGGTGTTCGTTAAGTGTATCGAAAAAACAAATTCATACGCTTCATACGCTTTGTTAGCCACGACTGCCAAATGCGGGTAATAAATGCGAGTACGAGGGTATTCGATCGTCTGAGAACGAAAGCGAATAAATAGTTTCTAGTCAATTATTTCCCGAAAAGGCCGTATTTCTGCAATTAGTAAACAATACATACTTTTTCAACGCACATATTTTTTTCCTTCCATATTACGATCGAAGTTAAGCTCCTGTAGAGATGGGCTAGTCCTTCACTGGATGGCCGACAGTGATTTATCTAGGACGAAACCGCATTTTCCTAGATTCGCTATAATATACTTCCCTTGGTAATGTAGGCCCAAAGGATGGAATGTAAATTATTGGAGTTGTCATAATTGACTTTGATTCCTCGCCATATTGTTTCAATTTTGCTTCATAAGCAAGCTTTTACGCCTGCTTACATTGGGGACAGGGTTCCCCATCTGACCGGACTACCCGGTTCGGAATGTTAAACTAAGCAGGATAGTCAGTGGGCTATCTTTTGAGAGGCCGCTAAGCACAACAAACAAGATGGCCGACAAAAAGAAACTAGCATCGGCTAGCTGGGGTAGCATTGCATGAACCGTTTACATGGCAAAGCCAGCCCGCCTAGAAGGGTGCCCCGGGAAGTAGACAATGTGCCAGGAATGCGGGTTACCCTGTCTAGCATGTAAACGCTTCAATGTATTTTCGAAAGAAAGGTATGAAAAGTTGGCTCTCCTAGGGTAGCTCGGTTAACCGGGTAAATCAGTTAGCCGGGGCACCCTCTCTCGATTTAAACAGGTCCTTAGATGTTCACTGGTTGCGACTAAATTTCACCCGTAAAATTGTAATCAGGCGTCCTCACATTGAGCATATAAGTTTTCAAATGATGTACAGCTGACTCGGTTCTTATTCTTCAAATTACGGCTTCGTTCATCAATTCCTGAAAGCTCTCTCTGATCATTTACTTTCTTTAATTACAAATGGTCGACTCACAGAATCTCTTTGTATATTTTGTGTTATATCGCAGGTATTCACAAGTGTCCTGGGTTGGTTAGAAAACTGCCGATTACGGGCCTGTTAACAGACGCAAACACAACATATACAGACTATTTTCAATGCAGTCGCAAGCACAAAACTCGATCTTCCCAGCATTTGTGTAGACTCTTGTGTCATGGTCTATGTTTTTGCTTGCGTAGCTTGCGAAGAACAGTCTGAACAACAGCTCCAAATAATAAGGTATATGGAGTACCGTGAATATCTGCACAACAAGGCACAGAGGTCTAACGGCTTTCCTACGTATAAAAAGATTAAGGAATGCTAACCTTTCGAAGTGTGCATTGATGCATTGATTGCAAAATCTGTGTCCACATTTTGTTAGAATTGGCTCTTTCAGTGGAAACTGGCAGATTGCACAGTGCAAATCATTATCTACTGCATCAATAAACTCATCATTGTATCCTCCAAGTGAAGGATTCCCTTGAGCTTCCACCATAATTTTATCAGTCGCCGCACTCGACATGGATTCTGGGTCAGACAAGGATAACACGTCAATAAACTGTCACCTTGTGTCACGCTTTACCTTCGCGGAAGTTGCTTCTTTCACTTCCCGTCTTTCTAAGAAAAATAAGGGGTCAAATGAGGGGCTTCGACGTGATAACTAAGATAAGCCATTTAACTAGCTATAGTTCTCACTACGGCTTCCCCACCCGCCATAAAAATCTTTAGCTTTTTAATTGAGAATAAAACTGTATAAACTGTAACATGTGATTGCATAGAGCATTTGAAACACAAAAAAACTCTCTGTTAACTCATTAATGGCCAGAGACCAAAACATTGGTTATTTTCATTGTTAGCGTTTTGAAAGCCTGCCACTTTCCCAACTATGGTTGAAATGAACCAATGTTATTGCCAAATTTTCAATTGTTTAGACTTAATCACTCCGTAAACTGACCAAACTCCCAATTTACATTGAATGTATATGGTTACTGGCCAAGCGTGAGGTCAAGATGGCGGGATATTGGCTAAGTTCTTTTTTTGCGTGTTTATGGACCGAGATGAAGTCGCGAAACACAAAAAAACTCTCTGTTAACTCATTAATGGCCAGAGACCAAAACATTGGTCATTTTCATTGTTAGCGTTTTGAAAGCCTGCCACTTTCCCAACTATGGTTGAAATGAACCAATGTTATTGCCAAATTTTCAATTGTTTAGACTTAATCACCCGGTAAACTGACCAAACTCCCAATTTACATTGAATGTATATGGTTACTGGCCAAGCGTGAGGTCAAGATGGCGGGATATTGGCTAAGTTCTTTTTTTGCGTGTTTATGGACCGAGATGAAGTTGCGAAACACAAAAAAACTCTCTGTTAACTCATTAATGGCCAGAGACCAAAACATTGGTCATTTTCATTGTTAGCGTTTTGAAAGCCTGCCACTTTCCCAACTATGGTTGAAATGAACCAATGGTATTGCCAAATTTTCAATTGTTTAGACTTAATCACCCCGTAAACTGACCAAACTCCCAATTTACATTGAATGTATATGGTTACTGGCCAAGCGTGAGGTCAAGATGGAGGGATATTGGCTAAGTTCTTTTTTTGCGTGTTTATGGACCGAGATGAAGTCGCGGTCCATAAACGAGCAAAAAGAGAACGAGGCCAATATCCCGCCATTTTGACCGAACAAGCTTGGTCAATAAAATATTTATTATATGACTCAAAGGACGCTATTAAAAGACAGTAAAGCGCGGGACGAACAGGCTATCCAGAGTGGTCAAGATGGCTCCATCTTGACCTCGCCGGTAGCCAATCACAGCAGGAGAATCGATTCATCTTGACCGCTGAAAGAGCCAGTCATATAATAAGACCGTTTATTCCCTTATTTGGCCTAAACGGGTATGTGCCGCCAAACAGGGTATGGTTTTCGGGGTCTTGAGTCTTAGTGGGTGTTTACATGATACCGGGGCGACTTTCTCCCCGACGCGAGTTCGCTCCGGTTCCCTCTTGCAGTTCTGTATTCGTTTACATGATACCGTCGCGAGATTTCGCACCGGAACTAAAATTCTCGCTCCGGTGCGGCAACCGGGGTGAACTCGCGCCGGTGTGACTCGCGCCGGCATGACATTTTTCGGTGGTATCATCTGAAGGAATACAGAGCTGCGAGAGGGATCCGGAGTGAACTCGCGCCAGGGAAAAAGTCGCCCCGGTATTTATTATTATTATTATTATTATTATTATTATTATTATTATTATTATTATTATTATTATTATTATTATTAATTGCTCAAAGAATTATAACAATTACAATTTTACAATTACAATTACAACAGTTACAAAAACTGACACTATAGAAAAGAATACAAGTACACTAATTACAAGACAATGAAGCTTACACCCCGATATGAATCTCACCCCGGTATGAAGCTCGCGCCGGTGCGAGTTTTCTCATGTAAACAGCCCCTTAAACAGGGTATAAAATTCCGCCATTAACGTCTTAAACAGGGTGTCTTTCTGGACCGGAAGCCTTGAGCAGGCTGCGAATGCTAGCGGTGCACGGCCTATATGGGTGGTACCAACATTTTGAAAAAAATCTAATTATATGATGTTAGTTATAAAAAAGATACCTTATGTATGTGGAATGAAAAACCAATCAGGGTTACGAAAAATAGGTCTCTTGTCTTAGCTGAACACCACTAGTCCCCTAGCCAAACTTCCCTTAAAGTGCCTATGAAATGAAAAATAATTGTTGTTCATTTGAAAGGCTTTTCAAAATACAGAAGAATGTCGTTTTCCTTTTTGAAATATCTTTTTTTGATCTGGAGATATTAACGTTTTTGTATTATGCAAATTAGGAAAGTGATGACGTCATAAACTGTGCAACTAAAATGGTAAAATACTCTTCAAACTTGGCACCAGAAATGTACACCACAAAAGAAACAAAATGACACCTGTGGTGCTGTTGCCACGACAACAATTTTACCGCTGGTCCTGTCTTAATTAGAAATGAAATTCCCAGTTTTTGTCTTAACCAAGTATCATCCACCCCCAGCGATCTAATGAGGAGAGTTAAGACAATATTAGAACCATGTCTGTCTCGAGCAGGACCCTCTGTCCCACTTAAAAGGGTTGTAAATGGCGATATTTGGTTTTTGACAGAAAGAGACTGGAGCCAAGAGAGTTGCCATGGCAATGGCACCACAGGTGTCATTTTGTTTCGTTTGTGATCTACATTTCTGGTGCCAAGTTTGAAGATCACCGCTCCGATATTTCTAGAGATATTCTTGATTCAGTATTTTAACATTTCAATTAACAGTTTATGACGTCATCACTTTCCTAATTACCATAATACAAAAACGTTAATATCTCTAGAGCGAAAAAAGATATTCCAAAAAGGACAACGCCATTCTTCAGGGCCAAAACGTTAACCCAGCCGGTTGAGAGGTTTTCAATGAGGTTAACCGTCAACCGTCAACCGCTTGTTACAAAAATCGACTAAACGTGGGGCTTATTAGAAAGGGAGAGTTAATAGAGAGGAGGGGGGGGGGGGGGGTAATAGAGCTTTATGGTAGTTCACTTAAATGGCTTTCGTGGTTATGAGAGTGATTTGCAGTTACGGGCCTACAGTAATTGGCGCTAGCTGTTGTAGTGTCCTTGCCAGGTCTCTGGCAAAGCTAATAAAATCAAATCAAATCGCCAACAGGGCTTTTCGAATATTTTGCCGAACAATCTTCAAATGATGTAGTACCTCTCGAGGTGTTAATGTCCTTGGTCTTGATAATTATGTAGAAGCTGCCAATGTTTTCAAGGCTAAGTGACCGGGATCGTCCTGTCTTTCCTTCTGGCGTCCCCTTCACCAATAGTGTAGCATGTTTCGAGAGTTGCTACATCGTCCACGTAAGCCTTGATATGCTGAAGTTGAGAAAAACCTATTTTTGAAATTAACTTCGAAAAGGCAAGGGCACTACGCCTGCACGATCTAAATCTCCCTTCCTATACCTCTTATACTTCTGAGTTTCTTCCTCTCTATTCACAAATTTAATCTTCTGTCACAAGTCACTTTTACAAATGTTCGCCGGAACACTTACGAACAGTTATGCACTAGAAAACCTTACCAACAAGTTTTGAAAAGTTTCATAGAACTTAATCTCGCAGGACACACGGAATGCGGGATGGTTTCTCGTGAGTCCTAAAGAACCAGTTTATGCTCCACGAGGCAACCAATCACATTTTACGCTCCTTTCATGCACTATCTAACATGTTCTACCAATAACAAAGCACATTTCTTTTAGTAACACACATTTTGGGTCTCACATCCTCCACCTCCCCAGAGGTTCGCTGAACGCTTGTGCCGTACACACGTGAGCGTGTACGCTGTGCAGCAATTCAACGAAGACAACAGTGAAAACTGTCACCGTGACGCCAGACGCTTTCTATGAGCTCAGGTTCAAAACTTCGTTACCCCGACAATAAGGTCGTGGGTTTAACTCCCGTACAAGTCTGAATTTTTATCAGGCTTTATTTTCACTACTGCTTGACTAGTGCTTATAAAATAACTGTGGTGATCATTCTAATTCACATCTTCATTCTTTAATCTGCAGCTCAAATATATGATTTTAATATATTTTTTCTCCCATATTCATCATTCACAGGTAAATTACGAACCAACAAAATGACCAGCTCCCAGTTTGCTTGTGAGTTCAGTTGGTAAAGCGCTGTACCGGTATCACAGAGGTCGTGGGTTCGAATCCCGTGCAAGTAGTGATGAACATTCACATCTTCTTACACGGACCTGTAGGTTGTTCCGCGCAGGGTTCTTTGTAATGACTTGCATGTGTTCAGAGAGTTTTAACATTATCGCGAGTTAGGTGATTACGCATTGAATAATTTTTTACTAAGCATGCCGCAAAGACGTGGATATTTGCTTTACCATCGTTACAACTCGCCAGTGAAATATCATTGTACTCCCGAGAACATGACGCCTTAGCCGTTATGTGATTGCGCACCCAGCGAGCTTTTGTTTGTCTTGTACACCCCTCTGTAACAGACCTGTGAAACCCGACCTGGTGGGTTATTTTGCTCTCCCTGGTGGAATTTTGACCTCCCTGGCACTTGGTGGTTTTCTAAAAACTCTCTGGTGAATTTTATTCCTCCCTGGTGTAGAATTTTAGTTTCCCTGGTGAGGCGTGCTCCCCTGCAAGAAAAAGTCACGAGTTTGGAATTCCGTTCTTGTTTCTGTTATATGAAAACTTTTTAAAGCATCGAGTATTACATGTGGTATGCTGTTGTACAAAAGGATTGCGGGCTTGGGAAGCGCTCTTAAGAAACATGGGCAGTTTGTCTCTTTCTATTGGTTCCCGCTGGCCAAAACTGTGCTGGCTCTGACCATTGACCGGCTTGTGTAGGAAAATGGCGGATGGGTCGGATAAATGTGGAGATTCTGAACATGTTTCTGATAAAAGCACAAGCAGTGAAACTTCTCGATCTTCCTCGCTTTCCTCCGAGGCCAGCAACGAGTATTCAAAGCGAGCTAAAAGGAGGAGGAAAGGGAAACATGTTGAAGATTGGTGGGATTCTTCCGACACATGTGACACGATTGAAACGAAAAAGCGCAAGAAGAATCAGATTACAAAACGCAAGATAGTCAGAAAGAAAAGGAAAACGAAAAAGCACGGGAATCACAGAAACGCACTGAACGTGTCCGTAAGCGAAGAGCCCGAGAACAAGATGTCATTTTCACTGTCTTTGTATGGATGGATAAGAATGACAGTCGAATTCCTGTCCTTTTCTTCTTGACCTCTAGTTGTGCTGCTTCATTTGCTGTCTTTAAAGGCAAAGTTTTAGACTTTGGTAGACAAAGACTTTCAGAATATTGCTTTTTTTTTTTTTTTTTTTTTTTTTGCCGCTCACCAAAACATTGGTCGTAGAGGACCAATGTTTTAAAAACCTGCAACTTTCCCAAATCCCGGACTGTGGTTGAAATGAAGCATTTTTATTGCAAAATGATAAGTTTGTCAGATTTCATCACCCTGGAAACCAACCGACACTCCCAAATTTCACTTAATATGACTGTTTATTCACTTTGAAAACCAAAATCGACAACACCAAAATTCACCCAACTTTGTCGTGGAGTTTTCAAGACAAAAATTCCTATTGAAGTTAAAGGTTCACTTTGCTAGCAAACTTCGACTCCACTTATTGCAATTTGTTCCACTTTTTACTGCTCACTTCTTTAGCGCGACGGGGTTAACGCTTTTGATTTCATTTGCTCTCACAGTCTGTAATTTTCACGTTTGTCACCCAAAGGAATTCTGGGATATTCATTTCACTGCCAATTTCATTTCACATATTTTTAAGAACCGTGTGGAGTCACCCGGTCCTGCTGGCAAAATATTGCACCGATTGCATTATTTACAAGTCAAAACTCGCCAAAATTGACATGCCAGGTCCCGGAATCCACTCACAAAACGACTCGCTCGAATACTTTGAGCGGCCCACTTCATGTGAAATTCCTTCTCACCTCTTTATTCTTTCAAAGGATTGCCTCTTCTCATCAACCCAGCTTAATGGTGCCAAGCAGGGGGCTTCTGAGGTGCAAAATAGCTCGAAAAACCCACTTATAAAACAAATAAGCAACGAATTGTAGCTGCAGTGTTCGTTTAGAAATAAACGATAGCTAGCGTGACGAGCGTGACAACAAAGATAGAGCCTTCGGTGTTGTGGACCAGCGAAATCGTTGTTGTAACCCCTTATATGGAGTAGCAAGGTCGATTTGACCTCCTACCCTCTGAAAATTGCAAAAAAGGCGACCAAATTGACCGGTAGAGAAATAGTTAAATGGCTTTGACTGGTGGTAAACAACTCATATATAAATTGCCTCGATTGACGACTTGCTTTCAAAATTTAATGCAATACGTTTCTTGTCACATATATCAACATAGTATGTTAAATACTGGCTCACACAATTTTGCATGTATATACATATATGTTTAGATTTTAAAAAGTCATTGGCCTCCCTGGTGAAGAATTCAGGATCAACCTGGTGGATTTTTGTGTGCCCTGGTAGAGTTGTTGTTAAAAACCTGGTGAACAACCAGGTTCCACCAGGTCTGTTACAGAGGGGTGTTCTTGTTTGTGTAGTCCATCTTGGGATTTAACTGACTGAACAATTAATATTCGTTGAGCGTTCTTTTGTGTTCATGCTTGTTTCACTCCAAGAGATCATGTCGCAGCTGATGGTTAACGTACCCTAGAGTTTTGGAAGCATTAAGCTGGAGCCTGTGGCCTGCAAACCAGCCTTACTCATCGAATAACGCTCATGCAATTCTTTAGTGCAAATCCCAGAACTTTCGGGAAATCGAACCTCCCCTGCGGACATCTCCCGTAGGCGGACACCAAACCACGATCCCGATGATATTTGCACTGAAACTCTATATTTTTAACATCTTCAAAGCGAACACTTCTCCTAAGTGAAAGCAGACACTTCTTTGAATCATCATGGGCCAAAATAACCTCAAGCGGCAGTTGCATACCATATTCATGAAATCTTTGTTCACCTTTTTTTTCTTCATTTAGCGAAAGCGTTCAGTTTTTCAAATACTTCCAGCGTCCAGTCACCGAATTATCCATTGACTTGTTTTTTTTTTGTTGTTGTTGTTGTTTGTTTGTTTGTTTGTTTCATACAACGTACACAACGTGCGACTGGCACACCTTTCCTCCTTCAGTGCCTTGTTTTAAACCAGACATAACTAATCGAAGTCATCGATTAGTCATTAATTGCATCGATTAGTCATTGATTGCAATGATCAGTCATTGATTTCATTGATTGCTCATCGATGTAATCTCGTCGCTGCAAACCGTATTTATCGAACGTGCACAAATAAAAACAACTTATGAAATGTAAACAGATGTTTCTAGCTTCGTTCGATCACGTTTATAATTAGCTTACAGTAGATTTGAAGCCTCAAAGACGTATTGCCAGCAGTGTTAGCTAGTAGACTGCTAGTTTTGTCTCTGGTGTCTCTCAGTAAGGTTTGTTGACCTTTCGCAGTGCGTTGTTTGACCTTTTGCTTATGCGTAATTACGTAAACAGAAACGCCAGTTATAAAGAAAAATACGTACAACACAGAACACAGAATGAAGACATGACAATCTTGTATTTGAACTGCGAATTAAAGAATGTAGAAGAAATGATCATCGCAGTTGTCAACACTACTTAGTAAGTAGCAGTGACAACGATAAAGCCTGAAAAGCCTGAATTTTTTTCAGGCTTTATTGTCACTGTTGCTTACTTAGTGTTCACAACTGCGATGATCATTCACATATTCAATTCGCAGTTCAAATACATGATTGTCATGTATTCATTCTCATACAGATAAAGGACACACTGAAAAGAATCACAAACGCAAACATCGGTACAAGAAAGCATGAAATATGTAATACTTGCGCAGTATAATAGTCGATGAGTATTCGATGGGTACTCGATGAGTAATCAATAGGTTATCAATGAGTAATCAATAACATCAATGGGTAATCAATGACATAAATGAGAAATCGATGACATCAATGAGTAATGGATAGGACGCAATTACTGGGCCTCGATTAGTCATCGATTACTCGCTGATTATCACCAATAATCACAGACTAATCAGTTGATTACTCATCGATTACTCATTGATTAATCTTGATAATCGATTAGTTACGTCTGGTTTAAATCTTTCAACCTCATGTAAGAGGACACCTGTGCTCGTTTCAAGGGTGTCTAATGTCCATCAATATACTTCCAAATTTAGACTAAAGAAGACGTTCAATCATCTCTCATTCGCCACTTCCACTTCTCCTATAATACACTTTGTTTGCCCCCCAGCTCCTCCCAATTTTGCCTAACTATTGTTTTCAATTTCTCTTGGGAATAACAATCGTCCCAAGAGAAATTGAAAACAGTGCTTATGCATAATTGGGAGGGGAATTAGGGGAGGGGGGCAAGCAAAGTGTATCATGGGAGATGTGGAAGCGGTGCATAAGGAAATCAATCAAGGAAGGCGATGGGACGTAACCCCATTTAGAAAAGAGTTCCACGAACAACTGCACTTGATTCTCTTTCCTTTACAGCAAACAAAGGATCAAATTCTTAGTAGTAATCCATAGTACGTAGAAGGAGTTTGCGTCCAAGGATACGATGATCCGGACGGTCAGGAAAATATTTGCTTCGAGGTCATGGCATACGGGCCGAGCCGAATGTTTTCCCCATCGCTACACGCAGTCAATAAGTACATTTATTATATGACTGGCTCTTGCAGCGGTCAAGATGAATCAATTCTCCTGCTGTGATTGGCCACCTGCGAGGTCAAGATGGAGCCATCTTGACCTCTCGGGATAGCCCGTTCGTTCCCCATTTTACTGTCTCTTGATGGCGTCCTTTGAGTCATATAATAAATCCTTTATTGACCACGCTTGTTCGGTCAAGATGGCGGGATATTGGCCGCGTTCTTTTTTTGCGTGTTTATGGACCTCGACTTCGTCTCGGTCCATAAACACGCAAAAAAAGAACTTGGCCAATATCCCGCCATCTTGACCTCACGCTTGGCCAATAACCCATATATATTGAACTAGTCTCGAGTGAAGGCGAGGCTTGAGTTGACTTTGTCATACAAACCTCACCGCTTTTGATATGTAGAGAGCATTTCGGTTTTGTGCTAGCTACTAAGCATATATATGAAAAGCACTGAGGTTTGTGTGAAAAAAAAAAGGTCAACTTTAGCCTCACTTCACCTAAAAATTTGTTCAGTGTTTCGCAACCGTTTCTTTTTTTCTGGAGGTATTTCTTTAGCACATGGTCAAACTTTACGTCTGTTATTCAATTAGTCATATTTTTCCCGCTGGCGATTTTCTTTATATTTTTTGCCAGTATACCGATGTTTCGCGTTATGTCTCGTATTATACACTGCACAAAACCACCAGTATACGGGCCTTAATCAGATCGCACACTATCATTATACAAAGATACTAACCTCTTACTAACCGAGCACGAGGGCCGTACTGGGGAATATTGCCCCGAGGTCGTGGCAGTACGGACCGAGCACAGCGAGGTCCGTACAAAAACGACCCGGGGGCCAATATTCCGCATACAGGCAAGTACACAGTTCTTATACAACTATATTCTAATAAAATTTTTTAAGGTTATGAAAACCACTGCTAAAAACCGTGAACGATCAAACTTGCTCTACGTTGGATCAAAGATAGATCGTGACCAGTCAAAAAATAATAAAATGTAGGGAAATACTGCAAGGGCTGGTCAAACAACGTGTAAAGGCGTAAATACGATATTTCGGCTGGCCAACACCAGCCTTCTTCAGGTTTATTGAAGGAAAACACGAGTTTACATGGTATTTATATTTACCGGAAATGACATGAAATAGTACGTGATGTGTCAAAGCTACATGAAAATAACAAGGCAACTAAAATGATTTAAGATTTAAATAATACAGAAAAAGAGTTGAATAAAGCCAGAAAAACTTAACATTACATTTCATCGCGTTTGTTAAGGCCTGCAGGTTTTAACGTTTTACCTAACTGAATAAGAAATGCCTCACAATCCTGTCTTACCTAACATAGCTCACATAATCCACAAACATTCCACTGTACTCTACTCAACTGATCGTTGTAAAACCGTTTTTACTAATCTCCCTTTAGTAGCTTATATATGTGCTGTAGAAACATTGGTGACATCCTCGTTAGAGCACAGTTACCGCTAGCTGTCAGCTCTAACAACTCCCGGCAGCCTCCGGGTCTTTTCGCTGCCAGAAGCATAATTGTACCACGTGTCGTTATATAGAAAACGGATTAGATTAATACATATTTTATAATACTAGCAAAACCTATAAATTCAAATCGCACATTTCTTGTGATACTTACAATGTAATTTAATTTATGATTCAATGTACTAAATGTGATCTTCAATATATCGGGGAAACCAAACGTCGCCTTAAAGACCGCTTTAATGAACATAGGCGGCCTATTATCAACCCTTCAAGTTATAATCCCACTGCGGTCTCCGAACACTTCCTTGCCAGTGATCATACTATCAGTGATCATATGATCCTGATACCTCTCGAACAATTGTATACCAAACGAGATTCCACTAGAAAGGCTCGTGAGGCATTACTTATTCAGTTAGGTAAAACATTAGAACCTGCAGGCCTTAACAAACGCGATGAGATGTAATGTTAAGTTTTTCTGGCTTTATTCAACTCTTTTTTTTTGTATTATTAAATCTTATCTCATTTTAGTTGCCTTGTTATTTTCATGTAGCTTTGACACATCACGTACTATTTCATGTCATTTCCGGTAAATATAAATACCATGTAAACTCGCATTTTCCTTCAATAAACCTGAAGAAGGCTGGTGTTGGCCAGCCGAAATATCATATTTACACCTTTACACGTTGTTTGACCAGCCTTTGCAGTATTTTCCTACATTATATCCTAATACGTCAGTACATGCCCCCTAGGAATGTACAGACTAATTTTGCCCCCGTTTACTTGTCATTTCTTGGAGTGTTGTTGAAGTCCCACCCAGAGGGCGTTGCGTCGTTGGAGCTGTCGTTGGAGCTGTTGGTTAGCTCAAATTGATTACCAAAACAGTGTTACTAATGCACCTAAATTGAATGTAAACCGGGGGGATAGGGGTGGCGATTAATGTAATAATTTTATTAGAGTAAAAGATTCTACGCCAACCCACCACGGTCGGACTTCTCTATCAACAAAGAACTCAGTTCATAGGATTAATATTAAATATTGATTCAGAGCCACTTTAATTTTTCGATAATTTAAAGTGCCTATAAGACCAAAAATCTTTTTTCGCTCAATTAAATCTTATATATATATATATATACCTGAGAAACATACCGCAAAAATTGTTGCTTTTGGTTAAGACCACGATTTTTTTATGATTTCAGTAAAGAGCGGGATAATAGCCCTTTTTGAAAACATGACCGAGCCGCAGAATCATTGAAAAGGGTCTGGGAATAGTGTAATTTGTGACGTCAATCCAGGCCATTGATCGCTTTCTTGTTCGGAACTGTTATTGCTTCGGAATACCAGCTAAATTATTGTTTTCGGTTGTAGCAACGGGCCAAACAGGGTTTAGGGTGTATCATTGCACCCAGTATCTTTTGAAGGGGCTGTTGACCCGCAGAAACGCAAGAGAAGAACAAATTGGATCGACTTTGTCAAAATCAAGGTGTCTAAAAAAAGTCTTAAAATCTTTTTTTTTAACACGGTAAAAATTCATCAGGTGATTACAGGTGTTTTTTGGAAGCCCACGAAGTACTCAGCAGTACAGTGTTTGAATACGTTTCTTTCACGTCTTTTACTCTCTTTGCCTAATTTTGCTTGTTTTCAAGAGTGCATTCCTTTAAAATATCTCTCTGTGTCTCATTTTATTCAGAGTAGGAAAGACGCGCTTGTCATCCGCTTGTGTCTGCTTGCGAGTCGCGCCCAAGCAAAAACGTCGAAGAAAATGCAAGGAATTAGCATATTCGTCTACCACCTTTAGTCACTTTGCAATTTCATTTCAAGTTCTTGCACCATTTTCCTTTCTGCTTCATTGTGAGCCAGCCATGCATTCCTCGTCTACTATCGCCTCATCGGCATAGACATCTCCTGGTTCCTCATCATCTGAGGTTTCTTGTTCGCTCGCATTTTATGAGCCCTCGAATTTTAAGTTGGACTCAACATCCGATTCTGCGGCCTCGGAATCAGAGTGAGAGTCAAAGCCAGCATCGCTCGACGACATTATGAATATATTTGATAACCCCATTTTTTTTTTAAGTCAAACAAAAGTTCTTTTGCCAAAATACTAAACCCTGAAAATGCTTGATCCCATACAGTATAAACCAAAGCGACGCGAGCAATCTCCTGGAATGACGTCACTAGTCCCAGTCTCCCATTTGCTCGGTCGTGCATTAAATGGTGCCCACTTTTACAATTCATAAAAAGTTGGGTTTTAACCGAATTCAAAAAATTTTTCGGCATTTTTCTCAGTTCCATAAAGAGATGTAATTGAGCGAAAAAGGATTTTGGGGGTTATAGGCACTTTAAAGCGGCTCTGAATTCCATGTACAGATTTTTTAAAAACTTTGCAGAAAGATGAGTCTTCATATGCTGTTTGCAATTCAATAACAAAAACGGGGGTCATCCGACTCGTTTTTGAGTTACAAGCACATAAAGCCAAAATTAATGTTGTTTCTAAGAGGCTGTACTGTTGCTGTGGTAACTTATATGTCAAAACATTGATCACAACTTGTTGAGAAATAATTGGGAAATTTTTTGATACCATGTTCAAGAAAACAAACAAATTGTAGTAACATTGAACCATCAAAGAGCTGTGCTTAAAAATACAGAACCATTTTGAGCCACCTTAAGGAAGCTCTTCAATTTTTATAGTTTGTTCATTGATGAGTAGTGTTGAGAGTGATTGTCAGTAAAAATCAAAGAAATTGTGGCCACGGTCAAAAAATCGATTTCGCTCATACTTTGTCAGTTTGAAGGCTTAGGTAATTAATTGGAGGATATAAGGTTAGTTTTTTTAAATATTCAATATAACGGCAGAAAGCCACGAAAAACGGTCATCCTACCTGAGGCTCGGATTTCACCTCGGGAGAACTCGACATTTTACACTTTTCATCTTGTCGCTACACAGACGTTTACACAGCTATGAACATTTCTTAATCATTATTGAATATATTGATTCTTCTTATGTCAAAGTATAGCAAGTTTTAAAATCTGCTCATTTGTGAGTGAATTGAGCCCCGATTAACTAGACACACTTTTCTCATTTACCCAAAAGTCTAAAATAATCCAAATTCAGCAACGTAAAAAGCTGACCGGTAGTGCCTCAAATCCTTTGATATGTTAACCAAAGACAATTCAGTCATTGGTTTTTGTGTCTATGGTTTCAAATCTTTAGGATCTAGCAGCACTTTTGCACGAACGCCGCTCAAAGTTCGATAAAATTACAATGCAGCGCCTTTAATTACAAAGCAACATAACAAGGCACACTAGAATAAATTAAGATTAACTCCTCTACCAAAGTTTTATAAAAAAAGGGGTTCAATATTTTTAATGCTTTGAAACGTTTTAAAAATATATTGATGTTGAATATTGTCTACAAAGGTTTACAAATTAAGAATTACCAAACTTACCTTGAGCTGAAATTAAATTTCACTCTCTTCCTAATCTGTGCCTTCAAGGAGCTAAGGAAAGTGAGCACACTGGAAGAAAGGAATAAATTTATTCCAATCCATGAAGATGTTAGAACTTTCAAAACAGCTCTTCCCTGTAGGCTTAGGTAAGTAACCAGTTGTTTGATACCAAACAGAAACTGCCGCCAATGAATCTTTTGTTCACTTCTTTTAAAGAAGTATAGAACTTACTAATAGTACTAAGTTTTCAACGCAATTTAAGATGTGATTATCGTTTTACTTTTTTGCAATGCAGGTCGATTATAAAACTGACACTGATATTCCTCTTCCTGTAACGACCACTGATAGTAAATGCAAAGACGTTAGAGCTTAACCAAACAGCCTTTACGTGCCAGACGAAGATTCGCAAGAAAGCAAAGATGACGTAAACTATGTGCTACATGAATCCCAACCTCGTTCCCAGGGTCCAGTCTCCTTCCTTCGAGAAAGTACCCTGGTTGACGCAGGTCACGTGTCTACTAATTTTTGCAGATTCCAGAAAAAATGAGGATTGATGGGAGGGGCAGGAAAGTTAAACTTTGTCTCCACTAAGTCGAGGACCCACCCTCTGTGGGGATTCGATTTGTACCCATGGACACGTGACCAGCCACAACGAGGAAGAGAGATGACCCTGGGAACGAATCAATCGCGTTCGTGACATCAACACAGCTCGCAATGCAGTATCAGTAGCATGGAATGCAGCCCAAAGCCGTACTAAACGTTTTGAGAAAAAGTGAACAGTGTGTTTCCCGGACTCGAGTGAGCGGCGGAAATCAAGCCTATTTTAAAGTGCACGTGAATCGAAATTTCAAAGCTATTTATTTTCTCCAATGTGAAAATTGGTGTTTTATGAAATATTTTGAGGGGAAAATAATTTACTTTAAGTAGCAGAAACTTGGAAGTTGGGCCTTTCTCACTAAAATTCTAGACATGGTCCTGGGCGCATATATGAATAGTCGTGACTTCATTCGTGTGTACTCAGTCGAGTGCGTCACTCTGTTTTTGTTTGTTCGGTGGAATAAAAATCTCGGAGAACTATTGTTGCAATAAAGCTATACAATCGTTATAGTGCGGCGAGCTCGTGTGTTGTGAGATAACGTATGCTCAGATTCGAATTGCAACAAAACAAAACAATCATGGCGACCAACTGACGAGGTCATTAGGCGAAACTAGTTTTGTAATCGCATATGCAAATTAGTGTGTTGAAAGTATATGCAAATGAGGCTTTTTCCTGATAAAAATGATGCTAAGTAATAGGTGGTTTGCAGCCAATCTCTAGAGACACAGATAACAATGGTGAAACGAACAAATGCTGGTGGACGAACAAAAGGAGCTAATGAGAGATGTATTGTTTACGTCCACCACGGCGGTTTACGTCCACCATGGCGATGACGTAACGTGCAAACCACCTATACTTTCTTAGCTTCGACGAACACAATTTCGCAACAACTATTTATTTATTACAATTTAATGGCAGCGCCTACAACTACAAGGAAAAAGGAATGGAAGTATAGTGCCATAAGGATGATCCACAAAAGAGTCCACGACCACATACGAGGCACATCTCCTAAAAAAAACTACCAAGATTCATTACCGCGGCCGCCAGCTGCGCAAAACTTTCCAGTTTTACGCTTTTCGCCTTTTCCGCCATATTTCACTTTTGAACATACACGCGAATGACGTCACAGAGACTTTTCGGCCGCGCAAAATATCTAAAAGTTCAGACCACGGCGGGAATTTCGGAACCCCTAGAAACAGCGAATCCTCTTCACGAAAAGGAGGATGAATGGATTAAAATGAAATATGGGAAATATAAGCTATGTAAAAAAAATTGGTAGTTAATTTTCGATTCATGTGCAATGTGGTACTCATTTCCACACATTACCATACACAAGAACAAAAGAAAATAAAAATTGATCTAAGGATAAAATCGAACTATAACATTTATATGGGCCCACATGGCTAGCTCCTTCCGAGTGACCCGAAATAACTTCCGGAATTGTGCGAAAATTCGGTACTTTAATCCCTAACCTGACACAATGAGACGGGCAAATAGTCATCTCCAATAAATTCGTCGGCTTTTGAAAACCCGCAATCTTGTCAAAATGAGTTCTACTTCTGTTTCAATTCCGGAAAATTCCAGGGACTTTTGTGCTGTTTTATATCGTTATTACACTGCGTGAGTGGTGTGACGGAAGTTGAGGAGGTGCGTTCCTCTGCGCCGCAAATCACACCGACAAATCCGTACGATATATCTGGGCGTTAAAGGGTTAATGAAATAAGACGGATTTGAAAGCAAATCTGTTATTACGATATTTTGATAATGTATTAAGATATCCTCAAAAGATAGTTATCTTGAGAATCTTAAGTTCCTTATTTATATTCTTAAAAGGCCAAGAGTGTTCATCTGGTTACTCGAAGGGGTATGACTAGAAAAGAAAAATGCAATCGTCTTTCGACTGTTCATGCAGTCGACGGGCAAGGAAACGTTTTTTCAAATGCGCCGTTTTGAGTCATAAGAACCATAAAACACAATTAAAATAAATGAGGTATGTTTGCGTTTATAGCCAGCGAAGCAAAATTTAAAAGTTAATACGAGCCCTTATATTTTATATTTCGAAAAAATAACTGGTCGCACAGTAAACTCACAGTTTGTTTTGTCTCTCAGTGGTCGACTTTGTAATAAGTCGTCTATTTTTGCATACGTCGGACACCCTGATTTTTACATTACCATAAATTATCAACAATTTGATCAAATAAGGAAAACTAAAAAATGCAATAAATCCAGTTAAGACGGTATAAAGTAAGAGGCAAATGTTAGAACTTGAGAGAGACATATCTTTTTAAGGAAAAACCAAATAAACTTTAGTTTCCTCTCTGGGTATTAGATCTAATATTTTTATTAAGTGGATAATTGAGTCAGAAAGGATCGCCTTATAACAACAAAACTAACAGAACGAATCTTATGTCCAAACTGTTGTATGAGTAACTTTTATGACTCACCGGATCGATGAAAACTGATATGTCTGCTGCAACCTTGCAATAGCATTTCACACAGTGTATTCAGCATTAATTAATTAATTAATTAATTGATTATGTACATTTTTTGTTCTATTTGTATTTTTTAATTAGCCCTCCCTTTCTATTTATTTTATCTATACATCAATATGCGGCAATCTATTGTAGATTTTTAGCCTTCTTTATTCATAGTTTATTAATTGTCAATCACTTTTAACATGAGCCTCCGGCTCGGGAGACTGGGTAACCACTCCCTGTGTATTTGACATTAAATAAATTATCTTATCTTATCTTATCTAATGCAAGATCTAAACTGACGAGTGCACTTATATACCCCCAGATTCCTGAAACGTTGTCACAAAATTTTCCAAGCTTCACGTCAGTGACCTGTTTTTGCGAACGAAATAAAGACCGCTAATAACTTGGTTCATCAAGTTGAACTTGAATGAACGTCGTATCATCCACAATGTAGCGCCTTTCCTTAACTTTGTCACGTGATAGAAATAAGGAGAATCCCCAGCCCATGTTGGCGTCCACCATCGGTCTCTGGAAGCACTTCACCTGTCTTTCTACTTTAGGGTTCACTGTAAAGGACTTTACAATGTTTTCTCTCTGATCTGCATCTTCATGTTGGTCAATCAACGTAAATGTAACTTTTTTGTGTAAAGGCCAGGATAGTATGGCATCGTATTCACCTTTCATTAAAGAGAAGAATATGGACAGATGGGTGTTTTCTCCACTGCCGTCTCCTTTTACATTAAAGATTAATCTAAATTTATACTTATGATAATAAAAGCAAGGACTTTTAAAAACAGATTTTTTTCCGCTTTCAGCTTGATTGAAGGCTTCATTCATCCCACTGATCTTCCAAGTATGTGCTTCGGCAAAAGCCTCTAGTCTACGTTCAACAGCATTTATGTTCTCGTCAAGTTTCCTTTTGGTCTCTTCGAGCTCCTCCCGTGTTTCTGCTAGCTCCTCCCGTGTCTTTGCTAGCTCCTGCCGTGTCTCTTCGAGCTCCGGCCATGTCTCTTCGAACTCCTCCCGTGTCTTGTTTAGCTTAACTTCAGTGTTACTTAATTTCAAACAAGCAAAGTCAAGGTGCAGTTTTGTGGCAGACTGAAGGTGCCATTCTACCTCTCTCCGTTGAATCTACAAATAAAAATATCATAAACGGTTTCTAAATATTAGGACAGTGGTAATCTCACTTATCAATCTCTGGTGATGACCACACGACGTACCTTGCTGGTTGTTGGAAACGGTACGACGTCTGAATGTAACATATCACGTTTTACTTCAGCTTCTCTACTAGCGGGTTCATTTTCTAAGCCACGTCGCATAGTACTCATAGTATTTAGAGGCGAATGTTAAAGCTGTCGTCTTAGGAGTAAATCACACTAATCACTAATCAACCAGGGTTTTGTCTAAACTATTCTGCTTTTGTAATTAAACAGCACACGAGAAATGTTTATTTAGCCTGCGTTTTGACAAAATTTGTCCCAGGCCAAACAAATAAGTCGCACTTGTTTGGCGATTGTTTTCACTTAACACGTGCCGGACATAGACCAATCATCAGGCAACTACTTCTTTGTTGTTTATATTGCAAGAAAAGTTGTTCACCATATAAAAAGGAGGTAACACTCGTGTTTGCAGGGGAAGATAGTCGGAATGGGACGAACAATTCACGGGCAAATTCGGGATTAACGAAAATTTAAAAGACGAGCGGGATTGGGTGGAAATTTTAAGGCATTGTATTTTTCTGCCCAATCGACGATCAGCATATATCGCACTCCTTTTGTGAATTCTCGCGCCAACAGATCATAGTTCAATCTGCTGTTGGCCATGGTTGCGTTCCTTTAGACCAATCTAAATCCTGATTTTGCGATCGAAAATCTTAATAACATGGATTGTCTAAATCTGAAAAAAGGATCGGCCAAATGGAACGCAGCCCATATTTTTTATTGTGCTACTTGTCTCGCTAATTCGACAGAGAATCCCAGGAGGAAATTTTTTTGTGGAAAGAGGCCCAAAAAACCCAGAAATCGACAAATCTACCTTATAGTCGACCAAAAATCACTTGTAAGGAATTGGGTTACCGATGGAAGGTATCGTGCACTTTACGCGAAGAATTTCATGTAAGCTATGAGAATTAATATATGAAAATCATATATTTGAATTGCGGATTAATGATTAAATATGTGACTGATCATCGCAGTTATGAACACTACTTAAGCAGTAATGAAAATAAAGCCTGAAAAAAACATTCAGGCTTGTACGGTAATCGAACACACGACCTCTGCGATACCGGTGCAGCGCTCTATCGACTGAGCTAACAAGCCATCTGGGAGCTGGTCGTTTTGTTGGTTCGTAATATACCCGTGAGTGGTGAATATATGAGAATGAATAATTTTTATATGGAAATCATATATGATTTTCATATATTCATTCTCATATATTCACAAATGAGAATGAATATATGAAAATCGCACATGATTTTCATATATTCATCATTCACGGGTATATTATTGCATTTTATGGGGCGCAAATTTTCAGAGAATCCTATTGTAGTGCTCGTCTCTCCCCACTTATGGAAATCATGAAAGACCAGGTATAGGTAGCGGAGTTCATTGGTCTTTAAAGCTGCTTTTGTGGGGAAAAGCAAATTGAAAGAACAACTGATAGTAGACGGTCAATTAAATTTTAAGAACAATTTTTAATTTTACACTTCCCTCTGAAAGTGAGAGAATAATTTCATCTTACCGGGTATACTCATTGGAAATTTCATTTAATAGATGTACAAGGTTGGGTTCTCCTGAAGTGCTAGCGGTTAGGCTAAAAAGTGGCAGCTTTGATGTACACACCTATACCTAGAACACTTGTTGCAATTACATGATTCTGACATTCTGCCTTGGGAATCTTTCAGGAAGGATAACACGTAATATTTTATCTCATCCACAGTTCAACTGTGATACATTGCAATGATTTGGTTTGCAGATTTTTAACTGATATATGTTGGCCAATATGCTCTACTTCCCAAGGTGTATATGTTGTGGTTCAATATTATCCTTGGTTCAATTTTTATTTTCCTTTGTTTTTTACTCATTATCATACACAAGAACAAAAGAAAATAAAAATTGAACCGAGGATAAAATTGAACTACAACA
>JAEMWC010001132.1:57500-162500 GCA_016490735.1 Pachyseris speciosa | reverse complement strand
CGTTGTCCACTATTCGAAGGATCTCGGCTCAAATAAAACACTCGTAAATCAACCCAGCTGTCGGGACGCTAATCTTTGGAGGGTAAACGCTATTTGCAAAGTTAAAAAAATACCCTTAACTCTTGCCCGCTACTCTTTACCCGCGTTTTAGCAACGCTGGCTTACAGCAGCTTTCACAACATACGTGTGGGATGGAATGTTGTGCTATTATTCTTCGTCGTTTTCTAGCGGGCGAAAGTTGACGAGAATTGGAGCGTTTATAATAGCACTAAAGCGAATGAGGCTGTTAGCAGCGGAGCCCTATTGGGGGAAGAAATATAGGCCTCTGCAGATGAAATTTGAGCCTCTTTTGGGGAATCCCGAGCTCGTCTGTGGGATATTTTTAAATCGGCCCACTAATAATTCGGTATATGTGTGCTGCTTAAGTTTAGCCATCGCAAATTTCCACTTAGCACTCAGTCAAATTACAAGTACCTTCCATTGTCCATAATTCGTTCTGTAAAACCTGTGGTAAAACCACATGTCCGCATTCGGCGGACCGATGTTTGAAAATTGTCAGTATCTTTTTGTGCCAATTTTCTGATTTCTTTGTCGGTCAAAGAAGGAAGGAAAAAGAAAGCTTTTACAAGCATCTCACAAAGAGAACAGAGAAAGTCGCTAGCCACGGTTGGAAATGTCGAAGATGTTATACGTACGTCCATACAAATCAAAGTTTAAAGACGGTTAACTAGACTGAAAGATTGCGTATCCCGATTTTACCGACAATTTCACCAGGCCAACAGATGAACTTTCTTACCTCGGTTTTACATGCCGCATGTGACAAATTACAGTGAATGCAGTGAAGAATCCTCCAGTAACATTTGTATTCCACATGGTTCTGTAGGTCTTTCCTTACCATTCTTAAGTCACAGTTCTCGTTTGTACAGGAAACCACTTTAAAAGGACAGGAATCTAAATGGATCTTTGGAGCAAGAAAAAACAACAACAACAACAAAGAAAAACCTTAATGATCGTTTAAGTTAAAACTACTTTTTAGGTGGTCTTACAGCTGCAAAATTTTTTGGTTGACGGTTAAAAGTTCTAGTAATGGAAGCAACAACATTAGAAATTGTTGTAAAAAATATGAAGACCTTAGACTTACATCTTTGGACCTTAGTTCGCCAGACCACAAGCAGCCCTTACTCGGGCATTTGATAAGGAAGGACAGAATCTTTCTTTCAGTGGCTTTGTCAGAGAAGATATCTGCCTGCAAAAAAATGAATAAACAAAAGAATAAACAAAAACAAGAAACAAACAAATCAGTAAATCAATCAGTAAATCAATAAATGAATGAGTTAATTGGAAGGCGTGAAGAATGAATGAATGAATGAGTGAATGAATGAATGGATGGATGGATGGATGGATGGGTGGATGGATGGATGGATGGGTGGGTTGGTGGGTAGATTCATGTTCCTTTTTGTAACGTGTTTTGTTCCTTTTTGTAACTTGCGTTACTTTTTGTAACTTGTGTTTGGTTACGAAAAGGAACGTATGTTCCTTTTTGTAACCAAAGGTTACGAAAAGGAACATATGTTTCTTTTCGTAACTTAATAAGGTTACAAAAAGGAACAAGTGTTCCTTTTAGTAACTTAGCAAGGTTACAAAAAGGAACAAGTGTTCCTTTTAGTAACTTGATAACGTTACGAAAAGGAACAAGTGCTAGAAACTCAAGATAATACTATTTTAAACCGGTATTCGTGTACTATATTATCCTGTAAGCTTCGATAGGAATATTCTTATGGAAATAAATTTAGAGTTTTGCAGAGTTTTAAAAATGGAAGTAAGTCAAATACGTAACAAGGCATATTGCCCAGAAGAGGTGACATCAGACGAAAGGGGTTCGTCGACACCAGTCCAGAGTACAAGACGCACGGCAAGGAGGAAATACCATGTGCTATGTAGTGAAAATGGTCAGAGTGAATACGACACAATTCCTCCATCGACCAACAATGGAAGGAGAAGCATCTTCCACGTTCAAGATGTACCACCACATCGAAACCCTGCTAATTTACGGGGAGAACAGCCTTTTTACACTGTGGGATGCTGCTGGAAGGAAAATCAGTCCATTGGAAGAGACAAGGCAAGACAAGAATGGTAACGATGATGATGATTAAACAATCGTCGTCAGCACAGAGAAACGCCTAACCAGAAAGATCCCCGGGGAGGGGGGAGGGGGCTACTGAAAAACATTTAATACGGGGATGCTCCGCTCCAAGGTCCGACCTCTTACCCTTTTATATACGATTTTTGACAGGAAAGGTACCCCTTTCGTATATCTTCTATTAGAACAGTACAGTCATTAGGTATGTGTGATCGAAATATTTTAATGAAAGGCCCTTTTAAATACCTAAATGGCAGAATTCCCTACCCTTTTATATAGTTCGACTCGTAATATCCGTACACTTTCATATACCTGAAGCGTGAAAAAGGTACCCCTTTCGGGCGGAGCCTCCCCGTATAGGCCATTATAGGGAGTCCCCCCCACCACCACCACCACCACTCGCCCTCCGGAGAAAGATCAAAGAAGCCAGTGGTGGTTTTTTCGCAGAAGATGGGAGTAGCGAAGATACCGGTAGTAAAGATGACTGTATGTGGAGGAGGAAGCTTTACTTCCACATCGAAGCCCTGGTAGCTTACGGGGAGAACAGCGTACTTCTTCACTGCGGGATGCAGCTGGAGGTGATGTTACTCCATCGGAAGTGACAAGACGAGACAAGAATGGTGAGGACGGTGATCTTACAGTTGAAGTCAGCAAAAAAAAAAAAAAAACAGTGCTTACGGCTGTTTTGCAGAAGATGAGAGTAGCGAAGATACTGGCTATGATGATAATTATAAACCTCAAGATGACGAGAATGACAGTGAAGAGGATGAGGAGGTGGAAGATCAAAGTGAAGATGACGAAGAACACCTGGAGAAGGTTAGCGACAAGACGCCAAGTCAGAGGGACCACTGCTTGGTGAGAGATCATCTTATCACGCGGCTGGTAATACTCGCCAACATGACGTTCGGAGAGCTAGCGAAAGCAACGCCAGATAAAGGTCAGATGGTGGTGAAACACAGGACGTTGACCTCTCTTGCGCCTGCTAATCTGGTTCTGAGCCCTGCCATTTACACGTGGCTGCAGGCATTCGTAAAGGTCATGCGAAACAAAATACCAGGTGCAGGGGCGAGCAGCGATGATCATGTCTTCATCAGCTCTACTGGAAACGCTATGTCATCAGTCGTCCATGGGTTGGCGCAGCTGAACTCATTTTGGCAGAAAGCAACGGGCAATGTACTTGTCAGGGTAAACGCGGCGGCGTTTAGAAAGGCAGCAGTTTCCGCTGTACATGAAGAACATGGGCATCTGAAGAAGGATCTAGCAGAGCTGATGGGCCACAATTAAAAGACAGTAGAAGAATTCTACCTTATCCGCCAGAAGGAGAAAACCACCGCCAAAACATCTGAGGCATTGCGCAATATCATGTACAGAATCGATCAGACGGAAGCTGAAGAAGAAGTGCCAGAGTGAGGTAGTGTCCGAACAGCAAGGTAGGTAGGAAGATCAAAGGGATGGGAATTTGAAAAACGGTCGGCATCGCTGGACAGATGAGGAGAATGAAGCAGTGAAATCGGCATTTGAAATGGCTGTCAAAAAGAAATCCATTGATATACAAACAGTAAAAGACATAGACATCGTTCCAGGGCATGAAATCCACAGTAAAATCGACGCAAGCAAAGTTAAGTCAGATGCTTTATAAAGGAAGCGGGGTCAAAGGAAAGTGGGCCAGCTCTTCCGACTGAGACTGAACGCAGCAGGACAAACTTCATCGCTTGTTCCTGGACGAGAAGTCAGAGGTTACGTCATTAGTGAGCCGTAAAGGAGGAACGACCTTCACAGATCATCAAACAGAAATACATTGGTGGTTGTTTGGAGATCTTATCAAAAGCAATGAAAGAATTACCCAAAATTATGTGAAGACCACGATTGAAGAAGAAGATGAAGCAAGAAAAGAGATGTTGGTTTTACGCCTCAGCAGCTTTTAGACAGTTGGGACAGAGCGAAGGAAGATTGCGCGTCTTCAAGATAAAAAAAGAGCAGGTCATCACCGGTAAGCACACTTGACTTGTATGCAATGCTGCGAGTGTACCATGACATAAGTTAAACACAGCTGTATTTACCATGTTTCTTTAGAATAGTTTTGCTTTAAAATTTTAGCATTCAAGGGCTCAAAATGACACTGAGCCATTGCAGCTAGAACGAGCATTTACATTCGTTAAGAAAGCCCATTTCTTAGCTTAATTACTGTTACTGTTATTTCGTTAAAATTGCTTTTATTATAGAGCATTTGTTGTTAAAAAGGTATATGTTGGATTCTCTGAGGTGGCATTAACGTTACTTAATACCACTTGCAATATTATGATCATGAACATAATTATAAGAAGCTCTTTTACACTGTAGAAGGCCCAACTTACGGCATGTTCCTTTTTGTAACCTCGAGATTTCATGAATAAAATAAAAGATACGAACTTTTGGTAAAAGTGCTTATATTCTCTTCACTCAATAAACATTATGCAATCAGGAAATGAAAGAAAATTGTCATCAGAAAACTAACCAATAATTTTTGTATTGTACCCTATTCCACACTCTGCAATTGTTCCTTTTCGTAACATTAGCGCATTTCGAGTGCATTCGGGAAAAAATTAAAAACTCCCTTTTACATGGCATTACGATGTCAGTACTTTCACATCACATCGACAGAAGGGCAGGCTATATGATTCAATAAAAATCTTCGATAGCCATGGTTGTAATAACCTAAAATATCACTTCGCGTGGATTGAATAGATTTAGCAACATTTTAGCAACTTTTGTGTCTTGAGATAGCATTACCTTCCTGCGAAAGAGTCGCGTAAATTCTTTAAAACACAGCGAGATATTCCCAAACTCCTTGGACAATGTTGTAAGCTATTTGTCTTGATGTCCAATAACTTACAGTGCCATCCATTGCATATTTCAAGAACTATTTTACTTTTAAGAATTGAAACCAAAAAACACTAACGTTTGAAAACTTTTCAAACCTTAGTCGACTATAAAAAGTATAGACTTACACTCGGTTTGAAAGCTTGGAGCTTTTTACACAAATTAAAACGTTTCAGGAAGGTCTCTGGCCAATGTGCACCTTAGTTAACGCAATATATCCGCGCGATTTGCTTTATTTTCGGATTTATAACACTTTCCCGTTCAGAAACCTGACGAGTGTTCCTTTTCGTAACATTTTTGACTTTGTCAAAATGTTACGTCGCTAAATTTCAATCTTAGTTAAAGCTTTCTTTACTGCCGAAAAAACTCCTTAAAATCTTCCCATTACTTCAACTTTGGTTTTAAAAACATGCTGCAAATTAAATATGGCTAAGTTAGAAAATAGGTTACGAAAAGTACTGACGATGAATCTAAGGGTGGGTGGGTGGATGGATGGATGGATTAATAACAATAACAGTAACAGTATATATTTCCCTATAATTTTGCATGTATTTTGATTCCCAGCTTTCAGTATATTATTTAGTCTTGCCGTGATCATTCAAGACCTCGAAACAATTGTCCACTCTCTTAACGATGGAATGGAAATCTCGTTGGATATCATGGTACCCTTGGCAACACATCACGAAATGCTGCTCATCTTCTATGGCATTCGTCTTACAAACCAAACATGTTCTATGTTCCACAGGAACTGCTGTTCCTCCGCTTTCGTACTTTCTAGTTTGTATTCTTAATGAGTAGTGGGTGGATGAATGAATAAAGACACTCACAGTCTAATAAAAATAAATCATAATAATTGATCAGAATTAAATTCTGATCATTTGCTGAATTTAAAACTGATTATCAAAACTGCATGAAAATCAGCACTCTGATTGAAAGCTACATGTCTTTGTTTCCTCCTATCAAACAAAAAGAAAAAAAATAGTCCTCAATACGCTGGAAATTGAAAGAAAAATAAGCAGTTTGCATTCAGAAGAATATAGAATAACATGCAAAAGATCCAGGTGTGCCGGCACAACTTGTTCAAGAAATTCTAGAAATTAATAAACATTCAAAGATAACCATGAATGAAATCTTTGATTATGACTGACTATCTGGTGAGCTTGTCTTCATGTTAAAATGACATATTTCATCAGACACAAAGTTAACAAAAAAAACACCAGTCACAATATCTTCCCTTTACCTAACAGTGACTGGTGTGATAATAGAAGAAAGGGTCTCTTACATTACTGCGGCTCAGCTGGTTTCGATCCACAGGACACTGTAAAGGTAGTCCATCACGCTCCAGTCTGTTTCAAAACAATTACCATAGAAATGCGTATATTTTTGGTAAGATGCTGCAGTTTCAGCAATTCTTACTATCTTATAAGCCTGCGTGGCAGGCGCTAGAAAGGGAAAGGCAAGGAGGAAATCGGGCGCCCGCGAATTGAGGGGAGCATGGGAGAAGGGAACGCGCGAACCCGATTTTCGCCTTCAGTTGCGAAACGATCAGATGGCTGATTCGGTTGTTAGTACTTCTTCAAATTACGGAATCATTCAGTCCTCCAGACTTTGGACCAACGTAACTTCTCTTGCTAATTGTAATTCGAAAATGGCTCAAATCCTGAATGCTCTCTCTCGTTATTAATTTGCTTTAGTTACAAACAGCCGACTCCCCAATGCTTTTCCTTAAGCGCTTACGTTCATGTAATATCGCTGATATGCACAGGAGTCTTGGATTGGAAACGCTGTTTCGTAATAGAAGTAAGTACAAGAGTGTTTACGAACTGTTATAAACGCAGTCGCAAGTACAAAACTCTTGCCCTTGCGATGGTGTTTCTAAGTATTTGTACGGACTCTCGTGCTACCTTCTGTGCTTGTTCTTGCGTAGCCGGCAAAAAATAGTTGCCAGCAGTACAATACAGGGAGTACCTTGGATAACACAACGAGGAACGGAATTCTATAAACGGCGGCTTTCTCACGTATACAATAAACAAGGAATGGTAACCTTTCGAAGTGTGCATTTATGCATTTATGCATTTATGCACAATTCACACCTAGTAGGCTTTATACCCCAATCAAAGGAAAATTGGGTCGGTAAATGAGATCGGGAGCTCCCCTGAGACCCTTTAACAACTATTTCAAGCAGGTAACCATGCCGTTCAAGTTAGTTTCTTGGGCTGGGTGCGTGCTGGGGCAGTTCCCTGTAGGTTTTTCTTTGTTAACATTGGATGTCAGTAGTTTAGTTTGTTTTTTTACGTCTAGATGGTTTAGTAACTTATCTTTTTTCAAGTCTTGGCTCAAACAATTAAGGAGGCGCTTTTACAATTATTTGATTTCTTCACTTAGCTATGGATCGCTCCCCGGTTGATAACGTTAATTTTAAAATTGTTTCTTTAAATGCTCGAGGGATTCGGGATTTTACTAAAAGAAAAGCAATATTTAATTGGTTACATAAGCAAAATGCTGATATTGCCTTTCTACAGGAAACTTATAGCACTCCGGATATTGTTGAAAGTTGGCGATTTCAGTGGCCCGGGAAAATGTACTTTTCTCACGGTACCAATCATAGCAGAGGTGTTCTGATTTTAATAAGTGACAAATTACAATTTGAAATGAAAAACACTAAGTCTGATTCTAATGGTCGTTACGTTCTTATAGATGCTCTGATTCAAGACTCTCTGTTTTCATTACTAAACATTTACGCCCCAAACATAACATCTGAGCAATGTTCTTTTTTTTCAAGAATTTTGTCAACTTTAGATGAAACGGATGGGACGTTTAGTAGTCAGTTGATCATCGGAGGTGATTTTAACGCTCATCTAGATGAAGAATTGGACAATTATGGTGGACGTGTTGATAAAAAAGACTCGGTTAAAAATATTATGGAGATTAAACTGGCATACGATCTCGTTGATATTTGGCGAATTAGGAACCCTAACAAAAGAAAGTTTACTTGGAGACAAAAGAAACCCCTTATTCAGCGACGCCTAGATTATTGGTTGATTAGTGATGGTCTTCAGGACTTTATTGAAGATTCGGATATAATACCTTCTATTAAATCTGACCACTCGGCCATTACTTTGCAGATTAATAGTTTTGAGGACAAAGTCCGGGGCCCATCACATTGGATCTTTAACTCTAGCCTTTTACATGATGACAACTACCTTAATCTTATTGCCTCTAGTTACCAAGATTGGTTAACAGAATTTCAAGAGGTGAGCGACAAAAGACTCCTCTGGGACTTGGTCAAATATAAAATCAGACAATGTACTATTTCTTATAGTAAAACAAAGGCAAAAGACAGAAGGAATAAACTTACTGATCTTGAAAAGAAACTTAAAGAAAGTGAAGAACTTTGTGCTTGTAATCCTACTGAACAGAATATACTGCAGCTTGAAGAACTTAAAAGTGAATATGACTCGGAGTACGACTACATTACTCGTGGAAACATTATACGGTCCAAAGCTACTTGGTATGAAAAAGGAGAAAAAAATAACAAATACTTTTTGGGTCTTGAAAAATCCAGAAATAAGAAAAACTGTATTCGAAAGTTGTTTGACAAGCAAGGACGAGTAGTGACAAACTGCAGAGCTATTATGGCTGAATTAAAAGGATTCTATCAAGATCTATACGCTAATAGGGATTCAGATTCCGATGAAGATGTTTTCCATTCCTTTCAGACTCAGAACGTTAACATACCAAAGTTATCGGATAACCTAAGCCAACAGTGTGATGGATTGCTGACTTACACTGAATGTTATACAGCTCTAGAGAAATTTGAAAATAATAAATCACCGGGAAATGATGGCCTTACGGCTGAGTTCTACAAAGCGTTTTGGCCAATTTTAGGTACTCTTCTGGTAGACTCTTTAAATGCTGCATATTTAAATGGCAAACTGTCAAATTCTCAGCGGCAGGCAATTATTCGGTTAATTGAAAAGAAAGACAAAGATAGAAGATATGTGGATAATTGGAGACCGATATCGTTGCTAAATGTGGACTATAAAATCGGATCCAAAGCTCTAGCAATAAGGCTCGAAAAGACTCTCCCATTTATCATTCATGAAAACCAATGCGCATATGTCAAGGGGAGAACGATCTTTGACGCAGTGAGATCAATAAATGATGTGATGGAGTATACCAAACTACAGAATATTCCGGGCCTTATGACAACATTTGACTTTAAGAAAGCTTTTGATTCTTTAAGCTGGAAGTATTTGTTTCATACGCTAAAAGTTTTTAATTTTGGCAACTCCTTTTTGCATTGGATTAGAATACTTTACTCGGACATCTCAAGCTGTATTATGAATAATGGCTTCGCATCTGATATCTTTGAGGTTAATAGAGGAGTTCGCCAGGGGGATCCTTTGTCACCATACCTATTTATTATTGCCCTTGAAATTGTCAATATAAGTATTCGTGAAAATAATGACATTAAAGGAATCAAAGTTGGTAAATGCGAAGTTAAACTCAGCGTCTTTGCTGACGATCTGACAACTTTTGTTAGCGATACACAGTCCTTTTTCTTGCTGCAAGGTCTCTTAGAGAGATTTGGTAGAATTTCTGGACTAAGGTTGAACGAAGAGAAAACAGAAGCGTATTGGCTTGGTAGCATTCATGATTCGCCAGAGTATATAGGCGTTGACAAAGTTAACAAACCAATGAAAATTTTAGGCATTTTCTTTACGTATAACTGGCAAAAGTATCAGGAGCTCAACTTTGAAAACATTATTAGGTCCATCCAAAAATCTATTAATGCATGGCGGTGGAGAAACTTAACACTGATTGGTAGAATTCAAATTATTAAGACCTTTGCAATTCCCAAATTTATGTTCCGGGCATCGTTAATCCCTTTAACAAAAGAGATTGTGAAGCAGGTGAATACTGTTCTTTTTAATTTTATTTGGAATTCGGGAAAAGATAAAATAAAGCGCCTCACGCTTATAAGTGACTATAAAGAGGGTGGATTGCGTATGCCACATATTGAAACACTTATCAAGGCTCAAAGAATCATGTGCATGAAGAAATATCTCGACGGTCATAACAGTACCTGGAAATTGTTTCTCGATGACTATCTTGCTGACTTTGGGGGCGCTTTCTTAACTAAATGTAATTATGATGTACGATTTTTGCCGAGGACTCTTCCTAAATTTTACAAGGAATGCTTAACTGAATGGGCGCTTTATAAGATATCACCAGTTACCACTCTACCTGATGTGCTAAATGAAATCATATGGAATAACAAGTTCTTGTGTATAAATGGAAAACCCTTGTTTAGGAACAAACTTCTAAGGAAAGGATATCTTACTGTAAGTGATATTTTGACTGATTTTGGTAGAATGAAATCATGGAGCACATTACAAAATGAAAACGTAACCGGTGCGGAGTATTTTGTCCTTATGAGTGTCTTTGACTCTATTCCATCGGAGTGGAAGACCCTTTTAAGGGACATGCCAAACACTTTGCCCGAGGCTCACGAACCGCAAGGCTCTATATTTCCCTCTTGTTCCAGAAACTTATATTGGCAACTAATCAAGAAAATTAAGAAACCCCCGATTTCAATATCTAAATACGAACTTTTATTTCCATTACATGACTTATCTTGGAAAGACATTTATCTTCTCCCTAGAAGTGCTTCACTAGACTCGAAGATAAGAGAATTTCAGTATAAGGTTTTAAATAGAATCCTTTATGTAAATAAAGTCCTCTATAAAATAGGAATAGTCAGTTCACCTTTGTGTACTTTTTGTCAAACATCAGAGGAATCCCTCGAGCATCTATTTATACATTGTCCATTTTCAAGTGCTTTTTGGCTTTCTGTAGTTGAATGGTTGAAAAATTATTTTTCTACAATTCAGTGTTTGACAGGTGCGAGTATAATGTTTGGGCTCTTTGGAAA
Source organism: Pachyseris speciosa (assembly GCA_016490735.1). Classification (NCBI taxonomy): domain Eukaryota; kingdom Metazoa; phylum Cnidaria; class Anthozoa; order Scleractinia; family Pachyseridae; genus Pachyseris; species Pachyseris speciosa. Next base: position 151,563 of record JAEMWC010001132.1, on the reverse strand, counting down.
AGAAACGCAATTAATTAACCATATTGTATTACTAGGTAAACAAGTTATTTTCCAATGTAGACATCTTAACGTGAATCCTTCCCTTTCACTTCTTAAAACAAAAATAAAAATTGCTTATCAATTGGAGCGTGTCATAGCTGAGCAAAATGATATTGTAGATAGTCATAATGAGAAATGGAAAGCGATACTCCATCATATTCAAAACCTCTAGACGTATGGTTTACTATTATTATTGTTATTGTGTGTGTGTAAATATTATATTGTAAGTACGTAATGAAATGATGTATGAGCTTCCTTTTTTTTTTTTTTTTTTTTAATTATTTAATTTCTTTCTTTTTTTAGACAATTGTAAACCTAAATGTCCTATGTAACCCTGAAAATAAAAAAAATAAAAAAAAATAAAAATTTATGCACTCCTTGCAAAATCTGTGGCCACATCTCGTCAGAATTGGCTCTTTCAGTGGTAACTGGCAGATTGCACAATGCCAATATTCATCCACTGCATCCACAAACTCATCTTCGTATCCACCAAGCGACGTATTTGCTCGAGTTTCCGCCATACTTTATACCCGTCCGACGGGGATGTCACTGCTTGGATTAATTTAACCTGATACCTCTTTTGTGTTTGAGTCAGTCATGGATGACCAGGGAATTTGACGCATCAATTAAGATTAAACATATGCCATCACGTGCCGGGGTGAAAACTGTTCCCTTTCCGAGTTTCTGAGAAAAAAATGAGGGCTATCAACGCGTCCACCAGGTAAAACAATCGAACACAATCTTAACAGAATGCTTATTTCAAAACGTTGAGTTTAATTTTGAGTCAGTCATTGATGATCTGAATATTTGACCTAAATCAATATTGTATTTTAATAGAACATTCTGGCATCACGTGCATGCAACAGGAAATTCCGAGAAAAACGACGGCTGTCAACGCATCTGCCTCGAAAAGCATTGGAAACAGTCGACAAATTTATTAACGACTTCCAAAACCATATTATGCCGTACCTTGTGTCGAGAAATGCCACTAAACGTCTCGTAAACCAATCATCACTAAGGATAAATCGCACAATGTAGATGCACTTTGGTACGGGGGAGGGGGGGGGGGGGGGGGGGGAGTGGAGAGGTTACTCCCTTATATGGGCTATACTGATAGGTATGTGCGGCCCCAAAGGGTATGGTTTTTAGCCGTTTTGGTCTGAAATAGGTCATCGATTTTGACCATTTGTCTGAAATAGTGTATGGTTTGTGCACTCTAGTCTTGAATTGGGTATGAGTTTTTTAGAAGAAGCTTCTTCTTCATCATTAGGCGATAAGACCATCAACAAAAGCCCTTCTTTTTTGTCTTTTAATTATGTTTACGCCAACCGTGTCTAAAATAGGGTATCGAAGGAATAGTGGCCTTAGTGCCCTTAGAGTGGCTTCAGCTTACTTGATCACATTAATTTGTGAAGTATCCTTGTCACTCCAGCCACATCCCACAAGCTTTACGTTTTCATTGCTTGTTTTATTGATATGTGGGTACTTGAGCCTGAGCGTTAGCTATGCATGCTGATGAGGCCTAACAAGGCCGAAACAGCTGTCCATGGCTGCTAATACTTGGGCTCAATCTTTGCTTTGGTAGATTTAAGGGGTAATGCCCGCTACCTTGTGGCCTTAGTGCCCTTAGAGTGGCTTCAGCTTACTTGATCACATTAATTTGTGAAGTGTCCTTGTCACTCCAGCCACATCCCACAAGCTTTACGTTTTCATTGCTTATCGAATTTTTGGTCAGGCCTGAAATAGGGTAAAGAAAATCGCAGATTTTGGTCTGAAATAGGGTAAGGGTTTCAGGAAGCAGGCCACACGTCCCCGCCCAATTTTTCTGGGAGTACCCCCCCCCCCCTACCCCCCTTCCCCCCGCGCTTTGGCAGTATCGTTGGGAATGGGACCGAGCCAAGAACGCTTGGGGACTAGGCTGAACCTGGACTATAGTTGAAAACAATTCGAAGAGAATTGGCGCAGCATCTTTCGTGAGCTCCAAATTTCATTGGTCTTGATGTGTAGCAGCTGCCAAGTTTGCTACACAGAATTGCTACATCGTTCAAAGCCTTTGTAAATAACTTCGACAAGGCAAGGGCACTAGCCCTGAACGATGAAGTCCTCGTACTATACCTTTCACTTCGGAGTTTCCTCCTCTCTGATCCGAGTACATTAGAGAAATTAACTTTTCACTAAAGGCAAGTTTTCGTATTAATTTAATCTTCACAAATCACTTTTACAAATGTTCGTCGCAGCACTTACAAACAGTTATACAAAAATATCCTATGTACTAGAAAACCTATGAAATGTAACAAAAATAACACGAATGTAAACCAAAAAACACACAAATCTGGATTTTGCTATGGTATATTTTACATAAATAAATCAAAGCAATAAATATATCTCTCTAGTTAAATACTTCGATACTTAATGGACTTGCCAACGAGTTTTGCAAAGCGTTGTGTCATAGAACGTACATCGGAATGCTGGCTAGTTTCCCATCAGTCTTTTCAAACATTGAAAGCCAGTTCCTCCTCCACAAGACATCAAATCAAGTTTAGGCTCCTCTCACTCATAATGCAACATGTTAAGATTCTATCAATAACGAAGCTCAGTCTCCTTAATGACATTTTTTTACGCAGCGATTTGTGCAGCTTAATGATATTTCTGTATGCAAATGATATTTTTTCGTCTGTGCGAGACAAAGATCCACCGTTACATTACGGCTTCACCGCAAGCTATGAAACTCATTTTTTCAAAGTCATGCAGCAATGTTATTTTGTAAATCGTCATCTCAGTACTACAAGGACGCAGTTTCGGCATGAAATGTGGTATCAATATAGCAATACAAAGCTCGAGCTCGTGTTGCTAATAACTGCGAACGAGGCGGTCTAAAAAAAGATTGAAAGGATGTCACAAGGGTCATGTATGGAAATTATCTTATTTTAGAACGTACGATCGTCATCTTAGTGACAAATTACTGGCTAATGTCTTTTGGAAATATTCCTCTGGCGCACTCTATCGTAGATTAAGCTTCTTACATCGTGAGATATGTGTGATTGTATTGTTTACAAATACGGACGTAGAACGAGCAGATGTTAACGTCATGGTAAGCAAGCTATGACTCGAGGCGGCAGTTAATCTTCTTAAGTATGTTTTGAAAATACTGGTCTTCAGTATCGTCGACTTCTCGGCAGGTGTGTGCTCGCTGCAGCACCTTGGAGGAAAAAATAGAAATCGATTAATACAAGAATTAAGGTGGCTCAGATCTTTCAGCAGGAATGCTCGAGGTGGAGGGAGACCATTTCTACACAATTTAATTTATACTCTTATCACCCTTACTGGAAAAATTGCCATTTGCCAGGTCTGTGTGATGCCCTAAGATGTTGTGTTGCCCGAAACTGTGTAGGATTTGAAAAGATCGTAAGTGAAGGGTTAGTCTCCTTCGCAGCCGTTTTTGGGATGACACGCAAGGCTCCCCACCCTCCGCTCCTTTGGGGGAAGCGTTGCGTGACATCCCAAAAACGGGTCCGAAGGAGACTAGTGAAACCTAGCTTCACAAAATTATAGCTATACAGCAACTTGAAGAAAAAACGATGACGATGATAATGATTGATGCTGATGATGACGACGACGATGTGATGGCCGATGGTGTTGACCACTGTGATGGTGATTGTAAGGATGATGGTGATAATGATGATGATAATAGTGTCAGTGATAATGACAACCACAACGATTATGATGTGACGACAATGATCATAATAATGATAATGACAACATTCACCGGAGTAGGGCTCACCTCTGTTGATGGCTCCCAGCCTGTTCTGTAAAGACTCCAGTCTGTGAATGTACAAATTAAGCGAGTGATCAGCACTGTCACCTGATCCAACTGACGAAGCACCAGATGGTGATAATGGGCGATCGATACCATCATCGTATCTACGAGTCGGCGAACCCAAACGGTCCCAACGATTCGGCGATGAGTGGCGAGGTGTCGACTCGAAACGATCATGATCGCTGTAGTCACGTCGTGCGCTTACAGTGTCCCGAACTGGCGGCGATTTTAAGACACGGGTGTAATCGGAGGTTGTCGGTTCTCGGGCTCTCGGAGCTGCCGACGTCCGAGAATCCGACCTAGAAGTCGGGGAATAAGTTCTTGGTGATTTGGTTGAAATTGTTGGATAACTTCGTGGTGACAAAGAACCATCATTGACGGACATATCTTCACGGCGAATGAACCTATCACTTGAAGCAGTAGTTGATGGCTTCAGAGAACGATTTCTATAGTCTACATCTCCGTTCATAGCAGTGCTGTGTACTTCGTATGTTCGCCGATCGCTTCTCGGCGAGTATCTTTCAGTGTACGGAGGAACACGGCCGTTTTGATACAAATTCAATGTTGGGCCACCATGGGCAACGAAATCACTGGTAGACCTTGGAACATAAGTTGCAGCCGGAGCCTGGTAAACCGTATGACTACTAACATCACCGCTGACCACGCGTGACCGACTCGTACTCTCACGCGATCCCGTGATGGAAACGCGTTTTGACTTGTTTACTAGGAAGTTCATACGCTGGATTGCGAGGACAGCGCGCGCGGCGGTGCGGAATCTGCTAATACCAGTTCGCCTATAGGAACGGTTTGAGTTCCCGGGATACACTCCCATCTGAGAGATCAAGGCGAGGGTGGTGGACTCACAGTCTTGAAAGCCTCCTAACAACAACAGAAGGTATTTCTTTTGATAGACGAGAGCTTTCCTGAAACTTTCCGCTTTGATGAAGCGTTTGTAAAGCTTTAAGATCTGGAAAAAAGTAAAGGAAAAAAATAAAGAAAAAAATATAAATTAATTAATTAGATATGGATATATATCTGAGATTAATCTGTATAAAAACAAACAAACAAACAAACAAACAAACAAAATCCTTACAGCTGACCAAACTGCGACTGTCAAGAGTACGAGATCGAGGACGAGCACGACTTTCAAATTTCAAACCCGTCGCCTCCACAGATCCCTTACTCTGCCCTATTGCTTAATAACAGAAAAGGAGATTTTAGAAACGGGATTTATGTACGGAGTGATTACGTAAGGCGCGCGAACCAGATGTAAAAAGTCGTACTCGTCCTAAATCTCGTACTCGTTGTCAAATCTAAAGCTCCCTAAAAATGCCAGGATTCGACCAACAACTGCAAGTTTATTTAGGGTAACTTGAATAACCGTAAGAGATTATCTGTGACAAAGTATTTTAATTTTCATTTGATAATAGCTTTCTTCACTTTAAGGTGAATGCAGGTGTACATGACTACTACATGCACGGTGAAAACCATGTCAGCAAGTTATCTTTGACAAACCCGACGCAATATCTTTTTAATAAAGATTATGCGATACATGTATATAGAGATCACTGGACAACGTATGTACAAAGACTTTCTTCATTTGCGATCTTGTCAACCATAATTGTCGTAGGCACAGGGAGGGACTTTATCGCACAGTATCCCTACCTTAGCACGCGGCCATGTTGTTTCGTCTGTGTCTGATTCATGACCGCTGAGTGGTATGTGTGTGGCAGCATCCTTGCTTAATTCGTCCCTGAGATGTGACAGCTCGGCCTGTGCTACTCTCAAGGCCTGCTGGGATTCAGCTTTTTCCTGAGCCCACATTTCTCGTTCAGCTTTTAGCACAGACTCGGCATGCTCCCTCGTTAGTCGTGAGTTCTAGTTGTAAAATGAAAGATAGACTTCATTTTATTCAAATTATCCCTGTCTTGAACTGCACGAAAATCTACACCCGAGATACTGTTATTTTGCACATCGCAAGAAAGTAATGGTCGTTTTCAAGTTTAGTTACCGTCAAAGTCGAGCTTTAGTGCCTAATTTATACACTGATCTACAGTAATGCTTTGCGGAGGGTGTCGAGCGGACCGTAAATATAACCACAAAACGTTTAGATCTAATTCATGCCTGGAAACAATTCACGAAATGCGATACACAATCACTTCCGTGTAGTTTGCATAGGGCAAAGCTTTCTACATTTTATAAAGCCTTTCTTTCCTAGCTACATATGGCTGTAACGTAAACATGTCGATAACATGTCGCACACTGTGGACAAGTTTATCTATAATCTAATCGTAGCTATTTACATAAATTTATGGCAAATGTCCATATGGCTGTACATCGCACCTGCTCGTTTGCTCGTTCTCGCTGTCTGTACTGGGCGATTTGTTCCTCTAGGTTTCCCAGCGCATTCCTCAATTCTTTTTTCTCCTCACTTAACTTGGAAACGAATTCTGCCAGTTCTGTGTTTTGGCGGACGATTCTCTCCTGCGCGGCGGCCTTAATCGGTGACAATGGCACAGTCTGACCATCCTGACAATGAAAGAAAAGCAAAACTTGACACAACACACTGACACTGATCAAAACAAATGCTTTGCGATGTGGCTATTACACTTTGGTATGCTTCTTCAATCTGTCGTGTTCTGCAAAGCAACAACGGAGAATTGCAAGGTTTATCACTAAACTTCATTCCCGTCCTTACCAACGTTTACCTCTGAAAAGCTTTAGCCCATTGTGCAGAATTACCGAGTTGAAATAACCACCGAAGCTTCAACAAACAAGCAAACGGACGCAAAGAACGAACCAACAAACGAAACAAAAACAACAACAGAAGTGAATACACTGTTAAAGGGACAGGTTCATTGGCGTTGCAGCCGTGATTGCTTACGGTCCATAGTACGAGGCAAAAAAATCTTAGAATATTCCTATAGCTTTTAAATGAAGTAAGCCTGAAAGTAGCTCCCAAACAGAGACCAGGCGGGGGTGGGGTGGGGGTTGTGGAAAGGACAAGAGATCTGCAACATACGTCTATGTGCACAGTAAGCGTGGCACGAATTTGCTCCAGTTCCTTTAGAAGATTTCCCAGTGAATGTTTGACTTCTTCCAATTCCTTGTTGTCCCTAGATAAACAAAAAGGTCGCTGTACTTAGTCGTATTTAATGAATTATGGAGACACAATCCTACAAACCTAAGCAATTAGAACAAAAAAAAAAGACAATCGAAGGTGATCGTCACACCGACGCTTCAGAAATTCTGTGGGTAAAGACCTAGGTTCTTTGGAAAAAGTTTACCCTACACAGGTAAAATTCCTTCCTTTTAAAAACTGGTAGATTTTCCCCGTGCGTCCTGTTGATCTATACGGGAATGCCCTTAGACGGAAAACATTCCCCTTTCCCCATTTGACTTTAAGGCGTGAGGGAGGAGGAGGCAGGGGAAATGTTTCCAACGCAACTCGTGCACGGTTCTGAAAAAGGAGGAGTTTGTTCTTAAAAATCAACTAGAATGGATGCCATTCTACGATAGCTACAAGTTTCTCCTTACCTGGGTTTTGTTGAGTCGATAGAGTTTTGATGTTTGTTAATGAGCACCTGATGTTGCTGTCGCATGGACTCCAGTTGTTGCTGATGAAGCAGTAGCCTCATACGAAGCGGGTACATTGATGCCTCCTGGGGGGAAGGGACATGGGGTTAGTCCACATGACAAAGAATTAACAGACAACGGTAAAGAGATCAAATTTTACGAGTTGTGGAACATTGGGGGAAAACAACTACGACGTGAACTAATACTTGACTACAGTTTCCAAGTCAAACGTAGATCTTGATGACTGTAATCTTCACTACTTTATTCATTTAATTTCATTCAGGACGCATTTTTACCTCCTTAAATTCATAGTTTTACTTTCGTTAGGTGGTATTTTGTAATACACTTTCAATCTCATACCAACATGAAATTAGCGCATTACAAGTGTTAATCATCGTCGTCGTCGTCGTCGTCATCATCAGATACATCATCATCATCCTCATCGCCATCATCATCATCATCATCATCATCATCATCATCAACATCTACCTTACTGAAAGCGCAACTTACCTTCTCGGACTGTAGCACTGATTGTGTCTCCAAATCTCTTTGCAGTTCATCGATCTTCGTGTCCCTTTCAGTCAAGTCTCTGTTCAAAGAGGCGCTCTTCTCTCTCTCGTTTTCTAGTTTCTGTTCAACTTGAGCACGCCTTTTCTTCTCGTTCTCTAGTTCGCTCTGGATATGTCGTTCTCTTTCCTTGTGGCTCATGGCCGTTGCTTGTTGCACGTCTCGTTCGTTCTGCAATCTTCTTGCGCGAACTCTTTCTTCCTCTAACGTGCCCGTCAATTCTACAAGTTGTTTCTGAGTAAAATAAAATGTAAAAACAAAAACATAAAAAAATAAAAAAACAAACAAACAAAAAAATCATCAGTAAACTGCCACTCTGAAGTGAAACTATCATGCCACAGTCGTTCAAACTGCGGATAATTTTATCCACCGGGTACGAGTCGCCACCCAACGGATTAAACTGTTTTAGTTGCCCATAGTACATAGCACCGCTGGAGAAAAATATCAGGTCTTTGAACAACTTGGACAAAGAGGATAAAAGTGCTGTGCGTTGTTTCTCAATGTGAAAATCATTAATCCCCGAGATCCTTCTTAACTTTGGCCCATCTTGCTCATTTGCAGCACTCGATGAAGTCTTTTTTCTTAATAACCAGAAAAACTAAGAACCTTTTATCAACACCTCCTTCGTTTTGAGACATTCTCCTCCAGACAGCGGATGGACAACAGCAATCGTTTGATGCCCGAAATGCAACTCTTGCGGAGAACCTAAGAGCAAATTTCAGAACTTTCCTATCGTCAACAAACCGCAATAAAAGGTCTTCCAATTAAGGCAATAGCCCGTCATCACCTGCACAACATCCAGCGCTCCCTTCAGCTGTTGTGCTACAAGTTTTTCCGTCTTTGCTGACTCGTCCTTCCTCTCCTTTTCATTTTCAAGTGACACTTCAAGGAACGCACTGCGATTCTTTTCATCCTCCAGCGATGTGCTGAGTTCTACAGAGCGATCTCTTGCAGCATTCAACGCCGCTTGCAGTTCTAAAGAGCGATCAGAAGACGCAATAAGGAATACGAAAGTTGTTTGTTTTCTTTAAGGTGAATATCACGGGTTTCTACCACTTTCCAGAACCTGTGCTTTGATGGATCTTTTATATTTTATGATTATAAGTTTTTATCCTTTATAGTGGTATCAAGTAAAAAATGCCCAGTCATTGGCGAACATTCCACTCAATAGGTTACCATAGCAAAATTATTTAACAATAAGATTATGAGCTCGAAATTTCTATCACGCATAGAAATCGAGAGCGAATAATTGTTTTAGCATAAATCTACTAGTCGTTCAAAACTAAACAAGTAAATTGGGGTGCACCGAGCTCAGTTTTGAGTAATTGTTGCTTAAAACTAAAATTAGGGGTGTTAGTATGGTAACCTATTACGCCGGAAAAAAAGTTTCATAACTTGTTCATCAATGGATGGGCATTTGCTTGATACCAGTATAAAGGTAATAACGCATAAATATTGGTAGTAATGATCCAACAAAATAATTATGAGGTTACAAGCTTGACAAATAAACAATTAAATGTTTCTCTTCAACTCGCAGCAGTGGTGTTTATAGTTCAGTTCACCACTAACAAATTTTAGGTATTTTCTTCTTCTATTCACTTAACTTCTTAAGGTCAACGAGAACAGGGTGTGCAAAAAAATCCCCTTGTTATTGTAGAATACAGAATACAGGGTGTGCAAGAAATAAATCCCTTTGTTATAACAGAATACAAGTTGATGCCTTTTTAAATAAATTACCTTTATTGACGTTTCTGAGTTGGTCCGCTCGATCCTTCGCGTGTTTCAGAGCCTCTGTTTGCCGCCTTTCGTTCGTAAGTGCCAGCTGAATCTGCTCTGCTCGAGATTTCTCGTCTCTTAAAGCAACGGACAGTTCTTCGATTGCTTCACGATCTCGCTCTGTTAAAGATGAGACAAAAAGAAAAGCTCAATTCTTGACTTCTTTTGAATCAATGTCATACACTTACTTAACTGGGTAAATCTGATGTCACTTTTAGTTTTCGTTTTTGCAGGTATCAGCGTCTCTTGAAATCGAAGAATACCTTGAACAGGTGTCGAAGATAGCCAAAGGAAAAATATAAACCAAAGAGCAATCTTCGACAGCACGATTTTGGTAAAATAATTTGGGGAAATAAGATGTGGGACAAAAAACAGGAAAGTCCTGCCTAGCAGTTTTAGCTTGAATGGACACACTCATCGACATTCTCATAAGTTAGAACCACATTATACAGAATAATAAACAGCATCATAGGAAAACACTGATTATATGCCTTTTTTTAATGCCATCCCTCAGGAGGCAATTAACAGAATCCAAACCAGTAGTCGTCTACAGCATAATACAGGTATTTCAACTGATGTTGTCGGAAGACCTACGCCCGCATGGTAATCAGGATTAACGTTAAAAAATTCATCGACATGGACTGTTTCCAGTCCCTGTCTGGATAATTACAAACGCTAGTCATCGACAACGTAGCGAGACTGGGGCGAGGAAAAAACCCAGAAGAGACTGGGGGACATGCCCAACCCCCCTTCCCCCTCCCCCTCGGTTCGTTCCCTCCACGTTTCGAATTTTTCGAAAGCGATAAGTTTCCGAAAAATATGGAAATCCTTAGACGTATTCCCACTTTTCCATTCCAAACACATGATCGAAAAATGTCCGCGTCATTTGTCAAACCATGCTTGTCCCGGTCCGTTTTCGCGCGCTTTTCGATGTTTTGCCGAGGAAAGCCCGTACCATAGGAAGAATTCTATTTAATTTTTGACCAGTTTTTTGCGCAAAAGGTAAACACTCTTCGACTAGACAAACCGTTTTCACGGGGAAGCCCGTACCATAGGCAGCCTTCCATTCCGACTGGCCTTTTTATGCGAAAATGGCAAACGCTCCCTCTAGACTATTTAGAAGTAGAGTGCTAGGAGTCTACAAAACTAAGAGCAAACTAAACAACGAACGAACACTTGAAACCTCACACACAGAAAAACAAAAACAAACAAACAAAAACTGTAGCAACAACAACCAAAGAAATACCAACTTACCCAAAGCATCTTCTTGCAGGGCTTTCTCCGTTTCTAATTCAGACTCCAGATTAGACCGAGAGATCCTTTCTCTCTGTAGCTGCACCTCCAAATCAGCCTTCTCTTGTTTAGCGCCTGCCAACTGTCGGCGGAGACCTTCAATATTCTCCAGGAGGCGATTGTTCTCTTGCTTGCTCCTCTGTCGTTCGGTTTCAACAGCATCTTGATATTTCTTGGTATTCGCTCGCTCTAGTTCCAGAGCTTGCGTTTGGTTGGAATGGCGTACCCTCTCCGCTTCAAGGCTTGTCCTGTAAGACAAACATTGGAAATCAAACAAATATAACGAGAAAGGTCTCAAGGCTGCGTCATAAGTTGACTAAAGAAAGTAACTTTGATTTTCTCAGTCAGAAGATGAGATTTTTCGCTGTCAACCACCAGCAGAAAAGGCTTCAAGCCTCGAATTTATTTGTTTTTATTTACTACAACTCATGGCAACTTTGAGAAATATAGAACAGCATATGACAACACAGAAAAAGACAAGACTATGAAAAAAAAGAGGCCATAGGAAGTCCGCAAGCATCCAAGACCCTATACTACGCGAGCCACCCCCATCACAAGTTTACGGAAGGGAAAAATCATAATACTACTGATATGTCACGATAACAAAAAGCAAAACAAAAACAAGCAAAGAAAGCAACATCAAACCATCAACGCCAATGGCTAAATTTTGAACAATCCTCAAACAAACAAATGATTCATTTTCATTTTCTGCGGTTAGAGGTCAAGTAAAGGTACGAGCATCAAGCTACAAATCAACATTGGCTTGACCAGCTCAACTGGAAAGCGCGTTGCGTCCGCTCGCCGCAAAAAGTAACAGTTTGAGTCCGACCAGACCTAATATTTTCAGGCTTCGTTACTGGTCACCTTGAGGATCAAAATTTTGATTCAAATGTGTGACCGTTCGCTGGTTTCCAAATTTAACTGTTACCCACAGACAGTTCACTAACTTGAGTGACATGGCTTGGACCCGTTCCTTCTCCAGTGCGGCGCTCAGGTCGGTCAGCCGCCCCTTCTCTTTCGCCAAAGCCTCCTTTAGATCAGACACCAGGCTTCTCTCCCTCTTCAGCGAGTTTGTCAGATCGTTTTGTACATGCTCAGCATGTTGTCCTTTTACAAGCACTGCAATGAGAAATGGAAGAGCGGGAATAGAAACGTATGTAGTTGAGGTTATCAACAAACAAGCTACAAAAATCCATTCAAGAGCAAAATACAACAATAACAAAACCAACAAATTAGAGGATGGCCAACATCCGTCTCTAAAAACCAAATAATCGTTTTTCTCTTCTTGTTATTTAGTTCCAATTTTGAAGACTTAGCTTTATGGTCATCACATTAACGTTATCACGATTAATCGATAATTGAACTCCCACCTTACGATTATTTTTCGAAACATTACCGACGACTTCCGACAAGCAACGAAAAGAAATACAGGAGGCCACTCGGTACATCCATAGTTCCATACAACCTTGTTAGGTCCAAAGAAGGTGCCTAACCTCTATGGTGATGAGGCTTCTGTTTATGAAATAAATACCACATTGTTTTTGCTTTCTTACATTGGGTTTTAATGTCCCTCTCTCGTTGACGAGCTTCATCCAGCTCTTTTCTCAGTTGCTCCAGAAGATCTTGGTTCTGGAAAAAGAAGTAAAGAGAAAATGAACAAACTCTTTGCTCGGGATATCATTCTTTTTGTTATCATGCCATTTACGTCACGGACAAGCCCCACCAGACGATCGTAAAGTAACTGCTTCAATAGAGGAAAAAATGGTGAATCTCTTATGTAAAAAGCGATTAGTCTCCTTCCAGCTGCTACAGGGACAAATCGAATATATTTTTCTAAAGTATTGACCAAACATGACGGCAGAGCCAACGTTACCACTACCAACTTCAACAGCATCAACATTACGGCGTTGTACGATAAAGCACAACTCAACGCAACTAGGTGATGAGAGAAAAGTTTCAAGGGAAAAGAACACTCTAGTTAGTGACCAGTGGAACTTGCCAGCACGAATCGTGCAAATTATGGAAGCTAAAACAAGGAGGATTGATGTCTTCGTAACATGTTTTACCTGTCCGATCAGCGGTTTCTTTGAGGCAGCTTGTCGAAGCTCTTGAATCTCAGCCAGCAAAGAATCACGATCCTTCTTTCGCAGCTCTTCCATAACACGACTTGTAAGCTCATCCTGAAAAATATAGATCGTGATGTAGCCACATAATGTATACAGGCTGTTAAAGGGGCAGCATTATGGGAATTGTTCCTGATATTTTGACCAAAAATTTTTAAGTTAATTTTCCGTGACTTTTCATTCATGAGTTGTTTCTGGGTGACCAGTGAGGTAAAATCAAGTAAATTTTGCGAGATGAAATGACCCACAGTGAGTTATCACCACGTTCATCTAAAATGCAAGGGGAAAACTTCAAAACGTCGGCCCGACTTTTTCTAGTTGGCACCATTTTCATCTTGGCCAAACTTTTTCGTGAGCTAAAATAGCCGTTTTGAAGAAAATATGGGCATTATTTTTCGTTTGCCATCGGTAAACAGGTCTCCTTTGCTTTCCAGATTTTTACTAACAATCCGTGATATACTGTCCCTTTAATAAATCTCTGGAGTTCACATGCTCCCATAAGGCCTCTAGAGGATATCCCGCCATGCCAAAATTAGCGTTTACAACTTTAAAATAGAACGGTACTCCGCCTATACCTGCGTCTGAATTTGACTTCTCAGCAACCCAGCCCCTGGTGAGTCTTGTCCGTTTACAATCTGCGAGGTCCTAAGTTCCGCTACTAATACATCTCTGTCCTTCTCAAACACCTAAAACAGAGCGTTGGATTAACAGCAAGCAAATAACAGCTACATATTAACCCTTTCACTGCCAAGAGGTCTCCCTTTGACGAGTAAAATCGTCTGGTGTTAGAGAGTAAAATCTATAAAGTCGCCCTTGGCAGTGAAAGGGTTAACTGAACGTGACCCAAAAACGTCATCAAGAATAATCAAACTAAGTTTACCAAATTCTGAAAGATTTAGACACTTAATTTAAAGTGTAATCGAGTACCAGAGCACGGCATTCACGTCGTTTTTACTGTATTCAACTCTGTTGCCATTGGAACAGCAAGCGACTTTCGTGACATTCACTTGTCGCACTGATACAGTTTCTCCTAGCCTTACCCTTGTTCAGGATAATCTCAGATCTATAGTGGCGGTTTGTAAGACAATAGACCACCTTCTGCTACTTTTCTTTTCTCCACGCGCGTCTCCTAGCTTGCGCGAGCCGCTCACACTCGCACCCCATTTTTTCTCAAGCGCCCGCTATGCAAGCTGGACGGTAAGTAAAATACAGACAAAACTGCCTACCTTTTGTACGGCGTTAAGCAAGTCTGCCCGCCAGTCAGTTTCCAGAGGAAGCTTGCCAGGCTGAAATAAATAATGCGGTGACAGGTCATTAGTTGCTTTCACATGTTCTAAGGTTCTATCACAAAATCCGGGAGGCGCCGCCTTCAAGTCGTTGCAGGTAAATTTATAGGACGTTTTCCTAACTTAACGTTATTTTGAACACTGATTGTATTTGCATTTAGCAGGTAATTCACTGGAAATTGTCCTTTACAAAATATCGTGGAATGAACTTGCGCTCAATCCAAAAAGTTCCATTTCCTTAAAGAAAATAAAAGGCCTTGTTGTGGGGTCGACTTCGTAAAATAAGCTTGTGGGATGTGGCTGGAGTGACAAGGATACTTCACAAATTAATGTGATCAAGTAAGCTGAAGCCACTCAAAAGGCACTAAGGCCACAAGGTAGCGGGCATTACCCCTTAAATCTACCAAAGTAAAGATTGAGCCCAAGCATTAGCAGCCATGGACAGCTGTTTCGGCCTTGTTAGGCCTCATCAGCATGGCATAGCTAATGCTCAGGCTCAAGTACCCACATATCAATATAACAAGCAATGAAAACGTAAAGCTTGTGGGATGTGGCTGGAGTGACAAGGATACTTCACAAATTAATGTGATCAAGTAAGCTGAAGCCACTCAAAAGGCACTAAGGCCTTAGTGCCTTTTGAGTGGCTTCAGCTTACTTGATCACATTAATTTGTGAAGTATCCTTCGTAAAATAAGTACTATCTGACACAAACATTGAAAAGAGTAAAAGTGGAATTCTTACCGTGGAAGCCTTTCGCATCTGCGCAAGAAGATGTTTCAATGACTGCACAGCTTCAAGCAGTGCCTGTTTTTCTGCTGACCAAGATGACTGCAGAGCAGGAACATCCGGGCTTGCTAGTGAACGGTCCTGAGCTGGGTTGATACTGCACCGATCAGAGACTTGATAGTTTCTGCCTCAGTGTGTAAATTATTGAGAAGACCCTGGAGAAAACGAAAGAGAACAGGGGGATTTCATCAAACTCGGTTACCGTTAAGGAAAGAGAATAACAGTAACAAAACAGATAAACTAAGGGCGCTTTCCATTTGTCGCTCTGGTTGGCCTCACCGGTCAATTTGTAAAAACTAATGAGCTAGTTTGATGGGCTACTTCTACTTACCGTAAAAGCTCTATTAACCCCCCCCCCTCCCCCCGGGGGGGGACCTACTTTAATTTCAGGCCTCGTTATTAAAGAGGAGGGGCTTAATAGAGTTGTGGGGAGGGGAGGGGGACAAATTTCAAATCTTAAAACACTGTTTTGTTGTCTAAAAATACTTTTCGACAAAAAATATTAAACAGCTGCAGTGAAACATTAAATGGAACGGATTGTCTAAAAAGGGGGGATATTAGAGAAGTGGTCGCGGTGGTGGTGGTGGGGTGGGGTGGAGGGCTTATTACAAAAACCGACTTCCAAACAGGGGGCTGATTAGAGGCGGGGGCCTTAATTGAGCTTTTACGGTATTCTTCTGAATTAGAAAGCACGATTCTGAAAGGAAGTCGAAAAACAGGCGGGTAATCAATAATCCAAATTGGTGGATTCTCACAAATGGTAACCGCCTTAGGACTTCCAAGTTTTAAGAGAGAGTGTTGTTCCAGATAACCTTGTTTGAGAGCTCTAATGGCTCCTTTTACCTTCGGCAGCTTTGTTTTACGTTCCGAAGAAATTTGCAGCACTGCGAGTTCGCTTACTGTATACGATGTACTTATGTCATGAAGTGGGATTTAGTCTTTGTCTTTTCTCCCACAGACAAGCTATACGTGACGAGTCTGCCTACTAATCCCTGGATCTAATGCACAAAGAATACCAATCACAATAACATATGAAAATGCCCTTTTTAAATATTAGCGTACCTCAACGGTATTTTGAGATTTTAAAGGTGAAGAAGCCGCTGACTTTATCCGAGCCTGTCGTACCAGGTGACCGACAAGTTCATTGTCCAATTGTTCGTTGTCATCCAGCGCCGAGCTTAGGCGCATGCGCATCGCAGGTGATGCGGATT
Organism: Pachyseris speciosa; assembly: GCA_016490735.1. NCBI lineage: Eukaryota > Metazoa > Cnidaria > Anthozoa > Scleractinia > Pachyseridae > Pachyseris > Pachyseris speciosa. Next base: position 135,089 of record JAEMWC010001132.1, on the reverse strand, counting down.
CGATACCTAAACGGGACAAACGAAATAGAGTGATAAATGAAACACGGACAGGCACAAAGTGAATAGCAAAAGAAACACAAGAATCGGCGTACACTTTTCAATAGGCCATTTCCGAATTACCTTTTTCTCAAAGCGAGGCCTGGTGCACAACCATTCGTACGAAAATGAGTATAATTTGCATGTGAATGAAAACTTATTTTCATAGGACAAGATGAGCACTTGAACTTGCTTTGAAAAAGAGGTCAAAGACAACTCGTAAATGGCCAATTATGATAAACAATGGAACTCCCTTCCACTCCCCTCATCAAACAACCAAACAACAACAACAACAACAAAAACTATTGCCCTGTTACAAAACCTCCGAACAGATAAACAGGCCGAAGCTCTGTGTACTTCGCGTTAAGTTATCCCTGTATCACCCATTGCAACTTTACTTGGTCCTCCACGTATGTTTCCAACTTAAATAGGATATTCATACTGCAAAAGCGTGCTGTGCGAGCTGTGCGATTGTTGCCTCCTATGTTCCTTAAGTTGTTTGAGAAGGGAAGTTAAGTTAATTATGGCACCAGAACGGCTGGCTGTTACCGCCCTCATTTCTGTCGTATACACATTAAGCAATTTAAAATTCTGTTTCAGGGTCCTAAACTTTGGAATTCTCTCTCTGCGTCAATTATCTGTTCAGCTAGTTTTCTTTACCTTAAAGAAAAAAAAATACCGCGGTTAGAATTTTTGAATCTGCCGCACTTATACAGCACCAAATTATATCGTCTTTCGAGGTGGCCTCTTCTATGAACCTGGTGGTCTCTAGAGGTATCCTCGCCACTAACTTGGGTGTAAAACATTATTATTATTATTATTACTTAACAATTATTCACCGAAATGGAGGTGAATAGTGTTGGATATTTACCGAGCCGCGAAGCGAGGTAAATATCCACCACTTTCACCGACACTGGGGTGAATAATTGTTTTAGTATATACCACACAAGCTGAATTAGCGGACCAAAACACTACTCTGTGTGTGACAATATACCGACAAGCGGTCGGAAATTGTAAAATCTCGCGCGCCGGCTGCTCGGAGGTGAATAGTACTTGCTAATCACCTCCGATTTAACCAATCAGAGCACGCGAAAAGCACTATTCACTTGTGTGGTATATACTAATATTAATATTAATATTATTATTATTATTATTATTATTATTATTATTATTATTATTATTATTATATATTTGTCAAGATGCAAAACAAACAAACAAACAAACAAACAAAAAAACAGATTCCCTCCTCCAGATCCCCCTCTCAAAGAAAAAAATAGTTCGGCGTTGAATAACAAACGATAATTTCCCACAACAAAATGCGTCCTGTTTCACCTTGCCTACCTGATATACTCAGCAGCCGTTCTATCTCGCGTTGGTGATCCTGGCGCATTCTGTTCACCTGATCATTGTGTGTTGTAAGCAATTCTTGCCGTAGATTGTTCATTCTCGCCATATTTTCCATCTGAAGCTCATCCTTGATTTGTTTTACGTCTCGCTGGCGCCTCTGTTCTTCGTTCTCTTTCACGGCTGACAGTTGGTTCTCGTATTGCCGTTTAAGGTTCTCCTCCACGCTTTTCAGCTTCTAAATTCAATGAAAGGAAACATAAGTACATGACCCAAAGTATGACTGGTTTAATCAATCAATCAATCAATCAGTCAATTAATTAATCAACCAACCAACCAACCAACCAACTATTCAATCAATCAATCAATCAATCAATCAATCAATCAATCAATCAATCAATCAATCAATCAATAAGGGTTCGAATTTGTTGTATTTGAAATAAAAAAATATAAGCCGAGAATGTACGTTTGAGCACATTGTGTATAGTGACAAAGTTATAGTTGATGTAGTACGAGATTTCATCTACCAGACCAAAGCAGTCAGTGTACTGAACCTCATCGCGTGTCAAAATGTTTCGTTAAAGACTGGGAATAAAACAACAACTAATACAACAAAACCACTACCGCCAACAACAACAACAACAACAACGAGCTAAAAAGCAATGAACCCCTCACCTGCTGAATGGCAATCTGCTGACTTGCACTCAGGGCATCTTCGGCCCCCGAGGGTACCCCCTTTGTACAGTTTTCAATTCCGCCTTCAATGCCTTCACCTCGTCTTGGTGCGCTTTCTTTAAGTCTGTGACAGCGGCTGCGTTACTGGCCTCTTGGGATTTGAATCTGTCACGCAACTGATCCATTTCAGCTCTCAGGGCAGCCAGTTGGCGTGACTCGGCGAGGAGATTTCGTCGGAGCTGCTCTTTCTCGTTTTCTTTGCTGCGCACGGCTTCCTGGACTTGATTCAACTCTTGGTTCATTGTCTCCAACTGCACATAAACGAAGAGAATTCACAGATCTCAATTAAACTTACGAAAGGGAGTTTTACTTTGGTAAAAACTAATGAAACGAAGTTATGGGGCACAAATTCATTTGCAACTCATTTGCATAGGAAGCGTGAGTATATTTTAAACGGTAAAAGTATTCACAAATTTTGCCATATCATTTGCCAATCAGCATGTTGATTTATACTATGCCGTTTTGAAACTCTGCACAGGAATCTATTTACAAAACTTATGCAGCAAAAAAGATTTGCAAATTTTCCCTAGACAGAATGAACTGTGCAAATTAATTGTAATTAACGTAAGCAGCAAAATATTACAAGAACATTACCCTTCAGATTAAATTGTCATTCACTTACAGGATTTGTGGAATGCTTTGAGTGTTGTTTTCGCTTGGCTATTTTCACTTCCATACTTTCGTTTAACGACCAAACAACCATTACGTGGACAAAGGAAGCCGGCTGGCGCGAGCTCCAGACATTCTAGAAACAACAACCCGCGCGCGCTACTGCCTTGCCTCCTATTTAGAACTAACCTGTTTAGCGAGGAGAGTTTCAGCTTCAGTTTCTCGCTCTTTCTCAATCTTCTCTCGCGTCAACTCGTCTTGCAACACCTTAATTTCTTCTCCTTTCATGTTCAGTTCCTCGTCCTTTCGTTTGGCCTCTTCCTCTTTGGAAGCGATTATTTGCTCGTTCTCTTCAAACTTCTCTTCGTTAGCAGCTATCACTCCTTCTAACTCCTTCACCTTCCCTTCCAGGTCTTCTACTGCTTTTTGCTGTTGGATCATGGCATCTTGGCTATCTGCAACCCATACCAAGACGTGACTCTTTCAAACCAAATTCTATTTTATTGTTCATTTACTGCGTAGGGGCTCATGGCTGGGTTGCGGGGATTGCCAGCCACGAGAGCGGTACTCGGTCTAGGGGCTGATTGGCTTCCAGTGGACCGGAAGTCCCTAGACTTCCCAGGCACCTAATATCCAATTAGCGATGCAGTAGTTAATTGTTCATTTACTTCAAAGGCGGCTTTGGAAGTGGTGATCATGAGGGGCGATGTTCAGCTCTCGCCATATATTGAATGATTTATAAGTGATCCTAACCGCTAAGCCGTATTGATTAGAAAGTAATTTTGTGGATCTGCGTTTTAAAGAAAACCTTCGAAAGTAAACTTGCTCTACTCACGGGCTCCTGTTCTACTATTTTCCGGAAACGGAAAGCGGAAACATGTCCCTTGTGCTGAGCTCGCAATAGTTAAATAGCATCTATATATGAACACCAACTGATTAGGTTACCTTTGAGGGCCTTGCCACACTCCTCTTTATTCGCCATTTCCTCTTTGCTCTCCTCCAGCATTTTCTCCAGCTCCTTCATGCGTTCTTCACGATCGTTGATTAAGTTTTCCTGCTCCTTCAACTTAGTGTGTTGATCTTCCAGCAGTTTCTGTTGTTCCTCCATCATCTGGTTCATCTCTTCCATTTGCTCAGCCAGGTTCTTCAAATCTTCTTCTTTCTTGTCATGAGCTTCTTTGAAAGCGTCCAACTGCTCGGCCAGCGCTCGCGATTCCGCATCTTTCCGTTCGTAAGCTTCGCGCTCGTCTCGGAGCATTCGGACGGGGGTCGGGGTTTCGTCGCGTTCGCCGCCATTCGCGTGCTTAACGCGGTTAAGCTGCTCCTGTTTCAACAAAGAAGAAGCATGATTAGGAAAAAAAAATGGTAACTTTTAAAGCTACGATCTTGGACAAACCCACTCGAGAAAAAAGGGCACTCGGAACTTCGACAATCGTTCTCCAGTATGTGCACGTGAACAATATTAGTACAGTAACTTCTCCTTCCCTTACTCGCCATTCAATGTTGAATCTCGAGCGCAATTTTCTTAATAGTTTTGTTCAAGATTGTCAGTCAAACAATAAGGAAAATCCAGCGGAGCTCCGCTATGCGGACACCCGCTTATAATGGACAGATTTCTTTGTCCCGACAACTAAAAAGGTGATATATTTTCTCTTAAATTAGCCCTCTTAATACGGACACACGGATAATGCGGACACTTTGGAATGTCCCTTGGGTGCCCGTATTAACTGTAATTGCCCACTCCAAAATCGAGGAGGAGACTGGTACTAACGAAGGAAGATGACGGAAGATGACAAACATTTCATTTTCGCTATTTTCAAGGCCCGTAGCTTTGCTCTTGTTAATTCTGCTTCTCGGGGCAACGCTACTGGCTTTGAAACGCCGAAAAATGACATGTTTGTCATCTTCCGTCTACCCAAAGGATCCCACAATCCTTCACTAATTAAGTACCAGTCTCCTCGTCGTTTTTGGAGTGGGCAATAGACAGCAGGTCTAGTTAAATATTTGAAGACTGGGTACCGTAGATGAACATGGTCGACGGCCAATCCGAGCACTTGAGTAGAGTGCTTGGCGTCAACTCACCTTGAGCGCCGACATTTGGAGAAAAGCCTCATTCAGCTGTTTCTGCACAGCCACTTTCTCTCGCTCCAGGTCCCGCTGCGTCTCCTCACTAGTTTCCAGGTCCTCTTGAAGCTTCTCCTTCAACTCGTGCGCCTCTTTCAGCGTCTCTAAAGCCCTTGTCAGTTCATCCTGTAAGTCTTTTATCTGCTCTAGCATGTGCAACTCCGCTCGCGATTTTGCGCTTAATTCCTTGTCTAACTCATTTGCGTTTTGTTCGGACTCTCTCAAGCGCGTGCTAAGATCCTCAATGGCGGAATACAGTTCTTCATTGGATTGGCCATCTGCACTGGTTTTCCCTTCTAACTCTTTACATTTGCTAGCCAAGTTGTCTCTCTCTGTGCTGATCTGTTCGACTAACTCCATCAGCCTGTTTGCTTCAGGCTCCTGAATGCTCTCTTCCAGGGCTTTCTTGTAGTTCTCAACTTGTTGCTCGAGCTCGTCGATTTTATCCAGCAGCTCCCTTGTACTCTCACCTTCCTGTTTTGATTCTCCGTCACCTTTCTGTTCCTCTACTCCCCATAACTCTTCCCCGTGTATTCCTCCTTCGATAGTTTCTACAGTGGTTACCTTTTCAAGAGGGAAGAGTCAGTCAATCAGTCAGGCAGTCAGTCAGTCAGCCAGTTACGGTGCTATAACAAGGCCAAAGTGCTTGCAAGATCATATTCTCGAATTGCTGTCAGAGGAGTAAGTGGGTTATCGCCTCAGAAGTCATTTACTAGAAGACCCATGTTCCGCCAAAGATTCAGTGACTCAAGCGAATTAGGCTCTCTGCATTAAAGCCTATCTCAAATCATTTACATGATCACAGTGGAGTGAGTGTGGTATATGAATGACGCATGAGCGTCCTGTGGCGCAGTGACAGAGCACCCGACTACTGGAGTAATCGGTAGAACTTCGAAATTTTTCCCGAGTTTGCGTTTGACTATAGAATAATTACCTGTTTTATTTTCATGATTTTTGAAGAAAGCGTAGATTGAGCTAGCAACTGAATGAACGATTTTCCACGAAACACATAAAAATAGTTACATAAGAAATGATAAAAACCTGTATTAAAGGTGCATCCATGTGCAGTGAGGCCGCTCGTTGCAGCTTCTCAATCTCTTGCCTGTCCAACTCCTTCTCCTGCTTCAGTTGTTTCACAAGTTCGCTCTGTTCCTTTGCCTGCGCCTCCAGCGCCGGGATCTTCTCCAGATGCACCTGAGCTTTTTGAAGCAAGTCCCTCTTCGTCTCCTGCTCAAGTTCCGCATGTTCAAGCTTCGCTGCCAGGCCCTCGTTTTTCTCGTTCATCTCGGCAAGTTGCGCTCTCAGTTGTTGTAGCTCTTCAAATTCGGTCGTATCTTCACCCTTTGCCCGGGACAGCTGAATCTTTAACTCTTCCTTTTCGTCCCAGATAGTCTGAGCAGCCTCTCGGAATCGTTCGATGACGTCTTTGAGTTTCTCGTTCTCTTCCTGCAGTTCGGAGACGTCTTCTTGGAGTTTCGCCACCTTTCCTTTCAGGCGATCATTCTCTTCAATTACCTCCCCTTCAGAGCCTGTCATCTGCGATCGGTTTGCTTCCTTCTCCAAAGAAGACAATTTCGCTGCCAGAACCTCCTTCTCTTCTTTAAGCCGCTCGCAAACTTCATTTAGCTCTTTGACTTTCGACTTGAGTTCTTCAGGGCCATCGAGCTCCTCGAGTTTCTGTGCCTCGATTTTCGCGACCTTTTCTTTAAGCTCCTTGTTTTCTTTTGCTATGTGACCCACCTCCGCCTTGAGCGTTTCATTTTCCTCCACGAGTTCATCCCCAGTCTCTTTCAGCGCTTCCAACTCATCGGCCAGCTCGTCACGCTCCTCCTTTAAGACGATCATTTCGCGTGTGTTTATGTCTTCCTCTCTCTTTTTGTCGACTACTTCTTGAACCAAACGCAACCTCGCTTCCTCTTTCATGGCCTCCAGTTCAGAAGCTAGCACTTGTCTAGCCTCCTCCAACGCCTTCTCACGGGATTTAGCTTCCTCTAACTCTTTCTCAGTAGCTTCGATTTTGGATTTCAGTTCTTCGCTTTCCTTTCCCGTTTCTTCAGATTTTTCGGTTAGCTCAGTTTTCTCTCTCTTTTGCGGGTCATTAGCTTTAACTTCCTCTTGCAAGCGGTCGTTTTCAACAGCCATTTCTTCCACTTGCTCATTAGCTTTGTTCAGTTCGTTCTGAAGTCTCTCTTTTTCTTCTAATTCTTCTTTCAGCCGCGCCATCAAATCCTCTTGGGCGGCCATAACTTGTCCGAGCTCCTCGTTACGTGAGGCTGTGACATCGTGGAGCTCCTTCTGGGCGACACGAGCTTGATTCCACTGCAAATAAGCCACAGAGAAAATTAGATCGACGAAACCATATACAAAGGTAAAATGTATCGACTAACAGAGAAGAAGATTTCAATTGCAAACCTTTTTCTGACAGGTGAAACATTTTCATTTGTTTTCGTGATTGGACCATTGTTTCGTGAAGCGATGACTCAGAGTGTTTGTCGTAAGCAATCACGAGTTTGTCAACGTCACTTTGGCGCGTGAAAACGCGGTTAGAGACTGGAAAATTTCTAAAGGAAGTCTTTTTTAATTAGGTTCTCCGCTTCTTGATAAAATTAGTTTAGTTTCCAAAGAAACTTTGGTGTTGCGTTGGTGTGGAAGTGGTAGACGAAAATTAGTTTTTATGTGAACTGTCCCCCGTAAAGAGATCTAGCTTTTGAATCTCTTTACGGTGGCCAATTTACATTACCAACTCAGTTTGTAAAACCAAATTTTCGGGTCCGCTTCTTGTCTGAGATTGATGTGTTTAAAGCCGACGCGATGCCATTGGAATGAAGCCATTTTGGGGTGCGATTACTGTTAGAACCAAAATTATACCTGTTTGGTCATCATGGCGACCACTTCAAGCAGTTTTTGTGCAGCAGATCTGAGTCTAACGCCTGAGTCTAAAAATAGAACGACAGAAAGGATTAACGATGGAGGTATATGAAGACTAACAAACAAAGGAAACTCAGCCAGTTTCCTTTAGGACAGTTACTACCACACCCCATCACACTGTCGGATAGTTATGTATCGTACCTGTGACAAGGTCTTCTGCTTGATTATCTACGCTAGTTCCCATCCCACCCCAGTTAGTTGTATACCTCACCACCTATAATAAGCTCCTCTGCTTGGCCATCCACGATTGGTCTCTGGAAAATGGCGCCAGGTTATCGCTAAGAAATGTCGCCACTTTGCCTCCAGAAAGTTAACTGTTACCTATTATAATCCCCTCTGCTTGGTCATCTAAACTCCGTCACAGGCATATTGTGTCAGTTTCGTAAGACAGTTCCCAACTTAGCCCCGCGGTCGAACGCACAAACAAAGGAAAGTCCGTTAAAGAAAAGGTTTTTACTTGGAGAAATAAAGGTGATCAGATTTTTGACTCCGTGCGTGTACTAAATCCTTTTACGATACACTGGAGGCAGGGTGGCTGAGCGGTTAGAGCGCTGGACTTGCAATACGGAGGCTCTCTCTAGCTCGGCCATGCTTGTAAATAGCCAACTGGCCTGCTTCCTGCCACTTGAGATTCATAAGCTTGTTATGTTTATTTGAATTATTTGTTTCATGCATTTACTCGGCCGCAATAGCCTTTGTGTGCTATAAACACTGCCGAGGGTAAATAAAGGTAATTAATTAATTTAATTTAAATTAATTTAATCGGTTGCGAAATGAAAATAAAGGCACACAGCGCCGAATAGTCTCCACATACTTCGCTCTGTGTAAAAAGACTTAAAACGTTTTTAGCAAATCTTTCAAGCGACTTGGTAAACCCTTAAACTGACAAAGAGCTCATCGCCTTTGCGCTCTCAATGAAAAAACCTTATCTTAAAGGGAATTATCTTTAACGCTTGACCACAGTTAAGTCCACAACTTACCCGAGACAGTTATCTTACCTATGATGAGTTCCTCTGCTTGATCATCCAAACTCGGTCCTTGGAACATGGTGTCCGTCTGTCGCTGAGACAGCTCTAGGCCCTCATCACTGAGCATCGATAGGTCGGTCTTACTGGTCAGCGTGTTATCTTCAGATTCAGAGAGTTCAGGGCGGCAGCTATTCATCAAAGGGACAGATTGTATAAATCAATAATCACCGCATTTGTCGAATGATGGAGACCAGACCTGATATTACTTATATCCGGATATAACGAGCAAACTCTGCGCTACGAAACAAGTCGTTTCAGATGGGAGGACTCAAGCCAGCTTTCCCACCTATTTTCTTAAAAGCGAACAAATTTAGATTTTCTATTGACTGCTGAATGTAGTCACAACTGAGGAAACAGAACACAACACTGACGCTGTACAACCTTGGCTGTTTTGTAGAGACGTCCATCTTGGGAGATGTAGTAAGCTTGCTCACAGTCAAGCCCAGGAATTCGCTCACTTTGGGGGGCGAGACAAACCCATCGCAAAGTTCTCTGGAGTATGATAACGTCAAGAAAGATGGCCTACCGCTATCAGGCGAGGTTCCACAGTATTTTATGAGGGGATTATTACCTCTAGCTGGCGTCCCGAAATTGGCTGCGGCAGCGCTTGGACCCGCAGCAGGGGTTGACGTCAACAAGCCACCCGGAAGCGAGCCGGCAGGTCGACGGATTGAGTCCGTTGGAATGTGGGACTCGTATAAGGTCCCCGATTCCAGTCCTTGCATGGGCCCCTGTGTAAACTGTTCCTCGGCTTGGCTTGTTTCCTGTATGAGGTCCTCAAGCTGCTTGTTAATGGTCTCCTCGGTTGAGGCCGCTTGTTTGACCATGTCAGAGAGCAACTTCAGAAGCCGTTCGTTTGTTCGTTGTAACGCATTTCTAGTGAAAAGAAATGAATATAATGAATTAGAGATTAAATCAAGGAAAATATTGGGTAAAATTACCACTCGCTCATGAGACGAAACTACGGGACAACATGCAATTGCGCAGACCTTTTATTTAAAAGCCCATAACAAGAACCACTAAAATCATCCTCACCTCTCAGCGGCGAGTCTCTCAACGTCGGAACGAAGCATAGTAGCTAAATTGTCTTCCTCTTGATGCTCTCGGTCCCTCCGTGATAATATCAAGTTAAAGTTGTCCGCTTGGCGATGAAGATCGTCTTGAAGACGGGCCTGTTCAGCTTCCATCTAAAAGGAAGAAAAATCTTCTGATTTCAATTTGTGGAAATACGAGAAGACAACCATTGGTAGCGTTGCTTATGACAGTTGGCACAACCTGGGTCAAACAAGACTTGAGGCCCATTGGAGGAAAACCATCCACCGGGGACCTTTTCTCAAACTACAGAGGACGAATTATTCAAACTCGACAGTCTATCTCTTACTGTTTTCATGCAAACTAACTAGAATGAGAGACAAGACTCTGACTGCATTTCTCGCGCGTATTCCACGTACACGCGCCTACCGTTACTTTTAAACTGTAGGGCGTAGCTCACTTTCTTTGTCACCCGGAAGAAGGGCACAGTCCCGAAACGTTTATGCATAATGAATATTTTGACAATTCAAGGCGTTTTTTTTAACTTTACCTTCGTGCAAACTAGCCTAGTGCATTCAATTACTGAATCATGTAAGCTTTCTAATGTTTTCCCTTCCAATATTATTATGGTAACGTTGGGTAAGTAGAAAGGGTTTCTAAGCGCAACTTGTTTTCGTCCTCGAGGACGTTTAGAAATAACTTTCAGAATTCAGGATCTTTGCACGATTGTGTTAAAAACACGCACCTCCTTTAGAAGGGATTGTTTGTCCTGAAGTTTAGTCAACAGCTTTTCATTTTCCTCCTGGAAAGCAAGTGATAGCAAAAATTAAGCTGTCGAACAATATAAACGTAAGAGAGATTGTCATCAATCTCGAAACCAATCTTCGTTCCCCTTGGCCAGCAGTCGGTAAACGAGAGGCATACTTAACATCGAACCAGCCCCCCCCCCCCCCCCCCCCCCCCAAAAAAAAAGGCGAACGGTTGGAGTTTTGTTTTACTTCGGGTCACGTGTGTTGCTTTCGATCAAACCAATGAAAGACGCTCCCTCGACGATGTTTCGAGAGGCGCTTTTTTTCTTTTTGTATTTGTAACTGTATTTTTGTTTTTGTTCTTTTTTTGGCCCTGCAACATCAGCCAAGACCACCTGCGAGATCAAAGCGCTTTCAAGGTTATTCAGTCGCGACAGGTGCTTTAATGGCAGCTTTATTCCCTGGATATCAGTACCACTTACCCTAGCTCTCTCGATTTCTGCTATGTAGTCCTTCTCTTGAGTTTTCAGGTATTCCTGCAGTGTTTCCATCTCTTGTCTGAACTGCTGTGCCAGGTCATCAACAGCTTTGGCCTGCTGAGCTTCAACTGCTGCGGCTTTCTCTTCAGCGACGAGTAATTCGGCTTTGACTCGATCAAGTTCCTATTTAAGTCAAGGAAAAGAGAGCAAAGATCAAGTCTGGCATTGACATAACCTAAAGAGTACACTGAAAGTTTTCACTCCACAAGACACGAAACCGAAATTACTTGCATGTATCAGCAAAACCTCGAGTACGAGAAGTCGTTCATATATTTTCCTCAGATCGATAAAGCGAGGGCACTTGTTTCAGTAAATTTTGCAAATCAGCAATAACAACGAGAAGGGTTTGGGGCAGGGATAAAATTTCCTCTCCTCGTGCTCCCGCCTTTCCCGGAAATTCACTGCTTCGTTACGAGGTGAATCATCTATGGGTTAGGAGAATTAGGAAAGGATTGGAGAAAAACTGTGACCCTAGTAACCGTACACTCAGAGGCATATTTCTACTTACCAGGAAAATCTAGCATTAAAAGGCCTTTAAAAAAAGCACCGCTATGCACACAATTTTTTACGCAGCTGCGGAAAGTAGCACACAGCTATCCCCACCCCCTACCCCGACCCACCTTTTTATGTCTCTCCTCCAACAAGCTCTGCAGTTCCAGCACCTGTTCACCGTGCGCAGAATCCACATTGCTCCTCAACACCTCCATCTCCTGGTCATATTTGTCCTGCATGCGTGACACGATGTCACGGTGCGCAGTCTGCATGCTTGTTTGAACAGCCTCTAGTGCTAGTACCCTCGATTTCTCCCTTTCGAGAGCCTCTTTAAAAGCATCTATTTCTTTAGCATGAGCCACGTCCAACTCTTCTTTAACCTGATGTAAGAGAAAACGGTCAATCTTGAGCTGTACAGATTTAAAAACAACATTTTTTCAGGTTCACTTAGTCAACCATTTGATAGTCTGTATGTTTGTCCGCGTACATCGAGGATGAAGTCAGACTCAAAATTGCCAGTACACTAGAAATTGAACGTATGTGCAAGTTTCAAAAACCTTTGCTAAAATGTCGACGAAAATAAGCACAAATTGCAATTCCACCTGTATCATTCGAATTTTCGCCAAATAGGCTCTTACTCAATCCTTGTTAGGAGCAAGAGGACATTTTCGTATTTCCCTCTGAAGACACCCTCCATTGCCGGATTAGCATTTTTGCAACGCTAGTGGCAATTATTATGATTAAAGATTAAAGATAAGGATACTGCTTACGATTTAATGCCTTCGCATACAACAAATGTATCCCTGCTTATTAATTGTGAAGGCCAGGCCCCAGTCGTTCAAAGAGTGGATAGTTTTATCCGGCGGATAAGTCGCTATCCAGTGGATAAAATGTATTGCAACTAACATAAATTTATCCGTTTAATGGTGACTTATCCACTGGATAACGTCATCCACGGGTCGCGGGTTCAAACCCCGGCCGGTCTTTAAATAATTGAGGAAACGGAAACCCACCACCCCTAGCCTCTGTCCTAATTCGATACTAGGGAGTTTAAGAAACGAGGACGCGACGGCAACGAGAACGCCACAAAACAATGGGCTTAATGAGCACAAACAATAGTTCTGCACGTGCGTTTTGCATTTTGGTACATTTCTTTGCCATCCTCTGCAAAACAAGAACGTGAAATGGCCAAATTTTAGGTTTTGGCGAGAACGTGAGCACATGATGGCAAATTCTTCTTTCTTTTCTTTACTTTAACCCGTTCATAGAAATTTGGTTCCTGGATAGTTTGCCGATATTTTACAAGTTGAACAAATTGGAATAATCGCGAAAGTGCTAAAATAACGAGAAGTTATATTTTGAAATGACGTTTTCGTTAACGTCGCGTCCTCGTTTCTTAAGCTCCCTACTAGAGAGCTTAAGCAACGACGACGGCAACAGCGACGGCGACGAGAACGCCAAAAAACAATAGGCTTAATTAGGAATAACAATCACTATGCACGTGCGTTTTACATTTTGGTACATTTCTTTGCCGTCCTCAGCAAAACAACGTGGAATGACTAAATTTTAGGTTTTGTGGAGAACGCGAGCGTATGACGGTGAACTCTTCTATCTTTTTCCCAAATTCAACGCCGTTTTGCTAATTTAGCTCCAGGATAATTCGCCCACATTTTACAAGTTAAAGAAGTTGGAATAATCGCGAAAGAGTTACGATAACGAGAAGTTAGATTTTCAAATGACGTTTTCGTTGCCGTTGCCGTCGTCGTTGCTTAAGCTCTCTATTCACATTACGGGGACACTCATTCGTTAATTCATTAATAGTAAACTGCACAAGCAGTCTGGTAAAGTGTAAAGTGTTGTAAACCGCCATGACACTATGTGATATGAGCGGTATATAAATACATTATTACCATTACCATTCGCTTTTTAAACAACCGGGACCTGGTTCACACTAGCGACATAACGACATAAAAAGGACGCTAACCCATTGGCGCCCGTGCTGGCCAAAACCGGCCGCACAAGACTCCCATGCTTCAAAACATTGCAACTTTCTCAATTGCACGAATATTGCCTTAACTGTCAGCTGTGAGCACGAAATGGAATGTCCTTTAAATTTGCATATCCAATAAACGCAAGAAACGTAGCGATTTTTACCAAATATGGCCTTTTGAGTTTGGACAAAAACGAAACTGACCGTTTTTAACGTCAAAGAGAAGCGACGAAAATGCCCCTTTTTGCCTTTATGTTTTTAAAGAAATCATCGTCGAAAAACCAAACTTCAACCATCATAACAAAATTCAGTCCTTGTTCTAGCTTAGAAATGACTTTTTTTGTTCATATTCTTTTCCCGAGCGTAGATACAGCCTTTTGTTCCAGTGCATTCGGGCCTTCCCGCCATTTTCAACATCTCGACCGCATTGCATGCTGGGAAATAACGAGAATTTTCGATAGCGCCCTTTCCTTCCCCCAATTCTTTCACGTACAGCCACTCCGACCTACCGCCAAAAATTCGTGCTTGTGGTCATCTTCAGTGCTCACTAATTCCAAAATATGCAGCGGTAGGTCGAGAAATTCATCAATAGTCGAGTCCCAAAGTTACTAAGTGTCCGACCGGCCAAATTCCCAGTTCGTCGAGTAACAAGCCAAATTCGCCAACAAAGGACATCACCTTGCTCGATTCTTTGAGAAAGTGGACTCAGGCAGCCACTAAAGATGAAAAATGGCTGTAAACTTAGCAAAAATCGCAAGCAAACCGAACTTGGCCGTTCTTGTAGCTCCACGTATGAAAAATAGTTACGTCAGAATGACGTTTTCAGAAACCTTGAGCCTCAAGTGCCTTAGGACAGCACTACTTTTCCATCGTAGTTTCAAATAAAGAGTCACAAATGCTATGGATCATTTATAGGTGGAAAATCACTCCGAAAACGTAAAAACGGCTGGGCGCCAATGGGTTAACTACATTCGTCGCAATGGAGGTTCGGTGCCCCGAGACAGTCAGGAACTGACCGGTAACCCAGCCCCTCCGCAATGGAACCACGCACGTGGCCGCCAATGTCCGCAACCCAGCCACGAGCCCTCACACCCCTGCTCCCAGAACCAGCAACGGCAGACGGATAAAACCTGGGCACCTGTCACACTGAATAAATAATAATAATAATAATAATAATAATAATAATAATAATAATAATAATAATAATAATAATAATAATAATAATAATAATAATAATAATAATAATAATAATAATAATAATAATAATAATAATAATAATAATAATGAACCCAGGGAGTGGGAGGGTGGGGAACGCAACAAAACAGTCCGCCAAGACAGCAAGAACTCGCACGAGGGAGAAAAAAACCAGAATCACGTGACAAGAGGGGAGCCTGCCTGGCAGACCACTGGCCGCTGACCATAACACGCAAAAAACCGCTAACCAGCCACTGCCACAAATACGCAATAAATACCGCTGACCCCATAAGCTACAGTCCTGCAAAACGCATAAGGGATACAAACACCCTAGACAGGACACGCAAAAACGCTAACAAACCGCTGACCGGTCACCGCAAACAATACGCTAATAAAACACCGCTAATCGTAGAAGTAGGACGGACAGGAAAATAAACCATAAAATAAGAGCGGCCAATAGAACAAAAAACACTAATAGACCAAACTGACAATGCTCCTAGTAGTTAACTAAGTTAAATTGCATTTAACTAATTTTATATTCGCAGTGTCAACATGCAGACATAACTACATATTAGGAACATAACAGCATGAACAGAACGACATCACGAAAAAATGGAACTTTTCTTTATGTCATAATGTCTGTCTCGCTATGTCGCTTGTGTGAACCAGGTTTATTGAATTAGGCCGCGTTCCAATGATTACATGTAACTAATTCTATGAAATCATCAATTATTGCAGTCTTAAGTATTAATACAAAACAATAGTCGGTTACCTGAGAAACCTCTCTCTCAGCATCCAGACTTACAGCTGACAGTTGTTCGGTGTGCGCTTGCGCAAGCTCATTTTTAAGGCGCTCTACTTCCGCCACGTGACCAGCCTTGAGGATGTTAATTTCCTGCACGTGTTTCTGTTGAAGCTCAGCCAATCCTCGCAGCTGTTCCTCGTGCTTCTGTCCCAGGCTTGTCTCCAGCTGCCGCAGGTTTTCTAAATGTTCTTGTTCGAGTTCATAGCGAGCTACCTCTTTCGCTTCTTCCAGTTCTATTTGGAATTTCTGTGACATTTCCTCGCGGGTCAACTCCCTCATTCGTTCGAGATCCGCCTACAGAATAGGGGATGAAAGATTATTAGTATAAATCTACAAGAGTTCTATCACGAATGCCGTTCTCTGATTGGCAACGCTACTCGCTGTCTGCTCTGTGATAAATAGTGAGTAGCGGTTGTGAAGAAAATGGCAGCTGTTTCTTCGCGTTTTCGAAATGCCTGCGAGGAGGATTTAGATAGTTTACTTGTTTAGTTTTGAACGACAAGTAGATTTATACTAAAACAATTAGATTATTCGCTCTGGATTTCTATGCGTGACAGCTGACTAGGGCTGCGCTCTCAACAGCTATCACGGGATAGAAATCTCGAGCTCATAATGTAATTGTTAAATGTAAATATAAAGCAAACAAGGTCTCTGGGGCTAGCAGGTACAGAAGGATACGTATATCACCGACGAAACATCCAAACTGATGGCCTGATGATTGGCAATCCCAAAAATTGTGCACCTCAAAACAAATAAAAGACGTTTAGCGTACTCACCCACCCCTGTCGTTTAGTGTGTCCCACTTAACATGTCCCCCTACCACACCACCATAAGGTGAGAAAATGTCAACGCCGACAATTTGCCGATCGTCTCCGTTTTGAGGTCGAACGCTAATTCTCGGCCCACAATAGAACAGTCCCTAAACAAAAGCCCTATTGTCTTCTAAAAGGTCAACCATAACAATAGGCAAAGTTTGATGTGGATCCTGTATTTTCTCCCCATTGACTCAATGCTATGGAGGTATGTAAGCGTGATAAAAACATCACCCGTAAGGGAATATCTTAAGGCCCGGGCAAACGGCTTCAACATTTTCTTCAATATCCGTTCGATTCCGTTGAACCCTGTTGAACGATGTCACATCATTCAAGCTGAACGATGTTGAACGCCCGGGGTGGCAAACGGTTTCAACACATTATCAACATTTGATTCAACATTATTCACGAGAGGCCTGGTATTCAGTCTCATGGTTGTTATTGTGGATACGTCTTGGGGACAGACAGATTAGTGCGCACGCGCATACCTAACAATATTGAAAGCGGATGTAAAACAGCTTCAACTTTATTCAACATTCGCGATAACAAAAGAAACGTCGAATGGATGTTGAAGCAAGTTTAAACGCTTTTAAACTCATTCAACATCGATTCAACCTCCATTCAACATGTTTCAACACGGTTGAAAGGGGGTGGCAAATGGTTTCGACATCGCTGTTCAACAAAATCGAACGGTTGTTGAAGCAAATGTTGAAGCCGTTTCATGTACAGTAACTAATTTTCAGAACTGACTCAAGAAATATAATGGGCAGAATCTTTCAATCTTGGAAATGAAACAACTTCATGAAAAGCCACAGAAGACAGTTTCGATGGCTGGAAATTCTCGCTTACTCGAACCAGAGAGGGTAGTTACCACTACTTCTTTCTAGGTTACAGTAATTCGACCCTCGATTGCTCAAGCAATCTTGGGCGTCTCATTAAGGTTCGAGTTCCCAGGAAATTTTTGCGACCAACGTGGAAAAAACAAAGGAGTCTTATAGAGTTGTAAATCAGTCTTAAGGCCCGTGCGAACGCTGTCAACATTGTCGGCCAACAACATTCAACATTGTTGATCCAACATGTTGGGTGCTTTTGTACACCGTGTTGAGTGTTATTGGTAGTTGCTGGATGTTGTTTAAACTGCCAACACGCCCTTGCGACACCGAATAGAGCGTTCAAACGCACTCAACATGTTGGACGCAACAATGTTGAAAGCGTTTGCAGGGATCTTTAGTTTCGCGGAGGCCAGATCGATGGGATGGAAAACAAATATAGCAAAAACATTTGCCGTTTGTTTCTGTGTTTGCTTCCTTTCTAACCCATACCAGCAATGTTAACTAGAAAAGCTGTTCAAAACAAACCAGCAAAGAGGGAAGCACACACCTCGTGTTCCGACTCTAACCGAGCTGTCATCTCAGTGAACTTCTCCATGTGAGTCCGCACCAGTTCTTCTCGGACAGCCTCGAGTTCACGATCGTGCTGTTCCTTCAGCATCTGTAGCTGCAACTCCTGTTGTTGGCTGACGTCACCGCTAAGCGCCTCTTGAAGGCGCAAAAGATCGGCCTCTTTTTCTTCCTCAAGCTTCGCTCTCTCGGCGGTCAGTTCTTCATTGAATCGCACCTGGAGGGTCTTGAGTTCATCATCGTGCTTCTTTTCAAGGGCTTCAATTGCGTTGCGGTGTTGGGTGTACTGCTCTTCTCGCGCTTGCGCCATAGCGGATTGATGTTCTGTGAAAAACAGAAACAAATGAGTAGACGCGTATTTTCAGGCCGGTCGGACATAAAAAAAACTTTAAAGCGTTTATACGGGCTATTTCAATGGGGGTAAACATTAATTGGGAACTGGTTCATAAAGGGCGTGGATTAACCTGTCTCGAGAATGAAAACGTTTGGCTCTACCTCGGTGTAAAAACCTGTGAAACTCACGAATGACGTAAAACAAAGAAAACAAAACATTCAAAGCAACGGCGTACAACAAAACAATAACTCATAAAACAAAGAAAACCTCGCCAAACGTTTGCAGGCGGCAATAACGCTACCGCGCTCTTGGAAATGCATCAGCTTGCAACGTGAGCTAAAACTATCGCGGCGTCTAAGAAGTGTCATTTCTTTGTGAAACCTCAGAAGTGTGAACGATTGCAAATGATTTGTGATTTAAACTTCCAACTGAACTCTTCAATACGGAAAGACGTACAATATCAATACAAAACTACCTAATGATAATTGCGAAGTCATCCGATAACGCGTGAGCCTCGGCAATGAACAACAAAACCAAAAAAAAAAAAAAGAGAGATTGTCGACGATGTTGTAATAAACAGGGTTGATTTATAGCTTGACTTGAATTCTTGTCTCAAGAATCAAGCGGTCTTATCGCCGAATCCAAAGCGCTCACGTTCAGATTTCCGAGAAAGAGTAATGACGGTCCATAATAACACTACGCTTGTTTTCACCACGTTTAAGTTTTGCTATCAAGGCTATTCGGAATCGACACAAAGAAACCGATGCAAAGCTCAAGAACGTCTGCATGTTTACAACGATTTACGACATGGTTACAGGTAAATGCAAATATGAAATTATTGTGATTGTAATTTTGAACAAGGATAGAGGGCGGACGAACAATAATAATTGTTAATGCCATTAAAACAAGATGTCCCTCGAGAGAAGAATCAATTGCAGGGCATACATACACAAAGCCTCAACAAGCCTTTGTTTGCTAGACAAAATGTATACCAGTGTTTTGGAGAGAATTGGAACTAATTTTACTGGCGGGTTCCATACCTTCTACTAATAGCGATTTTTCTTCAGCCATCCTCGCCTCGAGTTTTTCATTCAACTCATCCATTTCCTGCTGCAAGCGAACCCTCGTTTCCTCGACATCTTTGTCAGCGGCAAGCTGGACCTGTTCCTGAAGAGTTTTCACTTCATGTAACATTTCTTCTTTGAGTCTCTCCATCTCTTGCAGATGTTGAGCATCAAGTTGGCTCCTTACTTCTTCGAGTTGTTTAGCATACATTGCCTGGGCCTGGGGCCTTCTTCTTCTAGTGCTTCAGCAAACGCCTGTTTTAGCTGTTTTTCATTCAACTCATCCATTTCCTGCTGCAAGCGAACCCTCGTTTCCTCGACATCTTTGTCAGCGGCAAGCTGGACCTGTTCCTGAAGAGTTTTCACTTCATGTAACATTTCTTCTTTGAGTCTCTCCATCTCTTGCAGATGTTGAGCATCAAGTTGGCTCCTTACTTCTTCGAGTTGTTTAGCATACATTGCCTGGGCCTGGGGGCCTTCTTCTTCTAGTGCTTCAGCAAACGCCTGTTTTAGCTGTAAAATCTCATCCTCGTTTCGCCGTTCGAGCTCATCTTTCAAAGCAGCCATCTTACTTTCGTGCTCTTTCTCCAAGTCTTCTCTCAAAGCATCGAATTTCTCTTTCTCCGACAAGTCAAGCATTTGTTCCCTGAGCACTTTAACTTCGTTGCTCATCTCTTCCTTAAAGTTGAACATTTCGTTTTGATGTTCGGCAGTAAGACGTTCCCTAAGAGCTTCGAGCTCGGCTTGGTGTTTTATCTCACGCTCTTCCGCGAAAAGCTGAATTTTCGCTTCGTCTGACGCGACAAGAAGTTCTTCTTTCAAAGCTTCAACGTCCTCGGAGAAAAGCTCTTTCATGTCATTCATCTCTTTCTCGTGTTTATTCGCAAGTTCGCTCCTCAAAGACGACAGTTCTTGTTCATGAGAAACTTTCATATTATCGAAAATGTCTTTGAACTGCTCTCGTTCTGTTTCCAGTCTAGCCCCTAACTCGTCGACCTGTTTGCGGCATTTTTCCATTTCCTCTAACAAGTACTTCTCATCGAACTCTCGGCTATCGCTCATTGATCGGTTCTTGTCCTTCAAAGAAGCAATTTCCTCTTCATAATGCTGCTTAATGTCTTTGAGTTTCGCCTCGTACTGTTGAAATGATTGTTCATCGCTTTCACTGTCTTTCGTTAACCACTGTTTGGACAGTTCAATCTCCTCTTTAAGCTCTTTTATCTGTGAATCGTATTCCGCACTCAAGTCTTTAATCTGCCTTTCGTGCTGTTCCAGGATCTCATGTATCTTATCTTCGTAGGCCTGAATGGTGACGTCCTTTCTAGAACTGTCTTCTGCCATCTCCATCTTTGCTTCTTCAACTTGCTGTACAGCTTGCAAGGCAAGCTCCGAACGCACGCTGGAGACCTCATCCAGCAAATCGCTGTACTGCCGACGCCTCAAGCCGCTTATTTCTTTCTCGTGGCTCTCACTAAGATCACTCAACTGTTCTTCTTTCGCATCTAACTCTTGCCTTAAAGCTTCTATTTCCATTTGATGCTTTTCATTCAAATCCACCTTTAATTGTTTCAGCGCTTTTCCATGCTCAATTTCCATGGTTTCCACATCAGCGGACAACCTAAGCGCCGTTCTTTCGTAATCCTTTTGGCTCTCCATTCTTAACTCCTCCATTTCGTGCTCATGTTCGGCGCTTAGTTTAAGGCGCATCTTTTCCAAAGCTTGCGCACTTTGCAACGCTGACTTGGCACTCAGTTTCGCGAAATCCTTCAACTTTTCGTCCTGGAATTTTCCCCTTAAATCTTCTAGTTCGATCTCGTGACGCGACCTCAGAGAGCGAATTTCATCGTCATGCAGTTCAATTAACTCCTCCTTACATTTTTCTAATTCTTGTTCTTTAGTGCGTTCACATTCTAATTTCAAGCTTTCGATTTCCTGCTCGTGTTTATCTTGAAGCTCTTTCACAAGCTTTCCTAAATCTTCCTCGTATTTTCCTCCGAGATCTTTCACAGTGCTTTGCAGTTCAGTGAAGTGTTCATTGTCCATCTCCTGCTTTACTCTGAGCAGTTCGGTCTGTAGTTCTCCTATTTCTTTTGCATGTTGCTGCTCCTTGGATATAAACCTGGAAAAAAAGAGGAAGAAAGAGGGAAAGATAATCATATGGATTTTGCACTCTTTCTGCATCTGCATCTTTCTGTTAAAGGCTTTGTTTACTTGGGCTAACGCATCGAACAATAAAATAGTCTTGCCTTTTCTTGAGTCAAGTGTGCGCGAGAAAATAAAAGTCGTCTCCTAACTAACATGCAAATTGCCCGCACAGAAATGTACAATTGACTATTGGCCATGTTCTAAATAAGTAAGGTCTGGGAAAGAACCCAAACTTCATTGAAAATCAATGCCATTGAACTAAATCGATTCTCATGTGAAAGGGTATCTCAAATGTTTGGTCGAGAAGTCGCTAGTTGACATGCATTTAGATCTTTAAAAAATCCCATACAAATGTCTCTATTTCGGAAAGTGTCCCTCCAAACGATACAAAGTCTCTAATTATCAAAAGCCTTTGTTTCAGCTCCAATTCAACTGAACAGCGTCAAAGTTGGCAAGGGTGACCATTTTTGAGATGCTCTTTCATGCAGTGTCAACAATTTTTTTCCAATCGATAAATTTTAAAACTCATTCCCAGGCCCTCATTCGTTTAGAACATGGTCAATCGAGTGTCGAAAATAATTGGCGTATATTTTGGGGTGGGGTTTTGAGTCGAGTGTCGGAAGTTATTCTAGTTTACTCTCGTTTTGCTTTACTGCGCTCTGCGATTGGTGGAAAAACTCGCGCCAGTTTCCCAGGCAATGAGAAGCAAAACCAAAACCAATAGTGACTAATGCTCACGCGTATTTTCCCGCGCTTTTCGCCGGCTAGGTGTAACTGCTTTGTATTCTGATTGGTTCATGCACTGTTTCGGTCTTGGTCAGAGTAATTGCTTTGGTTTTGGTTTTATGTAAACCAACTGGAAACCACTTTAAATTGCCGGTTTTTCGAAAATAATTCACCGGAAACAAGAAGTAAAAAGTTGTCTATGCAAGCATTTTGCGAACACTGGAATAAACGGGATAGTTCCTATCTTCGCAACCGCACTAGGTAAGATGCGACTCAGGGCCTTTTGTACCAAAATCCAGCTTTTCGCGGGAGCTATGAAAGTAATAAAGGAACAAAAAGAAAAGCGTAAAAAGGTTCTACGCATAGCTGACAGAATCACTCCAAACTAGTTTTTGCCCAAAATCAACTTAACTTCATGATTGATTCATAATGAGTACGGTAGGCAAAAGTCATATTGTTAGGAGTAGATTGTAAAGCCCTTTAGAGTATGTTTGTATAACGTAGGCGCTATAGAAATGTTAAATTATTATTATTATTTATTATCATTATTATTATCATTATTATTTATTATTATTATTATTATTATTATTATCTCTTATTGATCCAGGAAGTCTAATAGGGGAGAAAAAAAACAGAGAACAACAACTACAACAACAAAAACGCGCACACATACACACAAAAAACATTGAACAACACCAGCAAAACTAAACATAACCCATGGGAGCTATAATTTTAAGAATTCCATAAGTTGTCTACCAGCAATAAAAAAACCTTTGACGTCAGAGTACATATAGTTAGGAAACAAATGGTATAATTTCTAACTATTTTTTACACAGTGATGTTCTCTGTTCTCACCTCCTCTCCATGTCCTCTGATAATTTCTCCAGGTCCCGCACATGCTCCAATTCTCCTTCCATCTTCTCCTGTTCCAAACCAGACCTAACCTTCTCCACTTCCTCAGCGTGTCTCTGATCGCCTTCCACAAGCCGCTTCTCGAAATCCGTCTTCAAACTTTCCAGCTCCGCCAAGTGTTTCTCTTTCATCTCTGCGCGCTGCTGATCAAGCTGAGCCCGCAAGCTTTCCAGCTGATGCGCATGCTCCTTAGCAGTGTCATCATATGTGCCCTCCAAGTCCTCGCGCATGCGCTTCAGCTTATCGTGTTCACGTTTCACCTGCTCGTTTATCTCCTGAATCTCCTCATCGTGTAATTTCTCCATGCGCCGTCTTGTCTCTGTAGCCTGCTCTAGCTGTTGATCTTGCTCGTTCCTCAAGAGCTCGATCTCCTCTGCGTGTTTCTTTCCCAGATCATCTAAGGCCGCGCTCGTAACTTCAGCACTTTCCTTTTCCAGTTCTTCGCGCAAATCTTCCAACTCCTGTGCGTGTTGCTCGGTCAGAGTTTGTTCAACTTCCTCAAGTTTTTCTCGGAATTCCTCCATGAGCGTGTTCCTTAGAGTGTTCAGTTCGTTCATGTGCGCTTCACTCGCGGCTGTTTCGCTTTCTTGCATCGCATCCCCCAAGCTTTCCTGATGTTTCTCTCTCAGCTCTCGCAGCTCTTTTTCCCGTCTCTCTTCAAACTCTTCATGTTGCTGGGACAATTTTTCGCTCAATTCGTGTTCGTGTTTCTCTCTAAGATTATCCCTGTCTCTCTCAAGCTTAAAGACGAAATAAATGCGACAAAACAAGAAACGGCGTTAATCTATATGTAGTTGGGCAATGCTTTTGCACAAACTGGATTCGAAATGTAACAAAACTTAGGTCTCAACAGCCACTAAAAAAACTGGAGCAATCTGTCCGTTTGCCGATGCAAATACTGTCACCCAGCTAATAATCACGCACATCGCGTGCAGTGTCCAAAACTCGGTTTCTGATTGGTTACCTGAGGAAACCAATCCACAAAGGGTGTTGTTTGCACGGGGCATTTGCTATTGGTCTCAGTCACTCCATAATCAAAATTTACCGGCACAGAATCGGTTACATAGGAAAACTTTGGGAAAACTCCCATTTACCTAGGTTAAGTCCTTGCCTCGCGAAAACACGGCTACTAGAACTTACACTCACCTGTGACAATCTTTCTGTCATATTCTGCATTTCTTCCTCGTGTTTTTCTTTCATCGTTTCTAGTTTCTCTTGCCACTCGTTTTCAGTCTCAAGACGAGCAGTCTCAACCTTGATGGCCGTCTCCGCCAGGAAGCTGGCAGTGAGTTCGTTCATCTCCTCTTGGTGGGAAGTTTCTAGTTGTGATTTTACGGCTCCCATTACTTCGTGATGGCGTTCGCTAAGTTCTACAAAGGAAAGGAAGGAGTTGAATTACAGGGCGAGCTTGAAAATGGACTAAAACCAAGGCAAATACTGAGGAACCTTCGATGTTTAAAGGTCTACCTATACTTTGATGCCAGTCACTAATTGAAATAACGCCTTGCCATCGAACATTATTTCTAAAATGATGTTCCTGGAATCCTAAACTTACATGAATCCAGTGTCCCTATGCAAAACCAATTAGCTCGAAATTCACCTTGAAAAGCTTCTTAACTGGTCGCATTTGCGATAAAAAGCAAGTAAACTGCAATGTCGCACCTGCGAATAATACACGGCGATTGATGGTAAACCTTGAAAGCGTTCGCGATTACAAAATTCAAAAGCGTATTAGTTAACAAACGGCATATCTTTTTATCATGTTAAATTTGGTTTTGGAGTTTCTAAGGAACCAGATGTCTTGTTTGGGTATGCAGCTGTAAACTGCCTTCAGAGGTTCATTTTGCAAATTAACACTTTGAAACGAAACTGAAGTGAGCGCTCTTCATCGAGTGGTAGACAAAGATCCATTATCATTTAAAATCGGTCTTGGCTAAACATAACTGTCAACCAAGACAAAAGGCGTCACACGTAAAAGTAATTCCGTCCGATCCCATTAAGTGACAAAATATAAAACGATTAACAGTGGAATAGCTCGAGGCTAACAGGAGATAAACAAAATATAGGTTAATTCATACACAGAAGTCAAACTTGTGAGTAACTTTAACTCTAACAAAAAAAATTTGCAAAATCATGCTACAAGGAAATCACTGACAAACAAAGCAAATAAGTTTAATGAGCAAAAAACGATCACTCTCTGCACGTGCATTTTACACTTTGGAAAACAACAACGTGAAATGACTAAATTCAGGATTTTGTTGAAAACGTGAGCGCAAGAACGTGGATTATTCGAACTCCTTCAATTTACACAATGAGACCGAACTTTCCAGGACTTAAAGTTCTTAAACAACGCTCAAATTTTGAGGAGAAAGGAAAACTCACTGAGGTATGCAGTCACTTGCTCCATAATAGCCTTGAATTGGGCAGGGCTCGTTGTAATTTGTGAGAAAGGAAACGCACAGAACATATAACAGACGCACAAGCCATTGCTTTGCCAATTATTATTATTATTTATTATTATTATTATTATTATTATTATTATTATTATTATTATTATTACTATTATTATTATTATTATTTTTTTTTTTTTGTAATGCTCTCAGTAGTGTGTTTTACGTGCTACTGCTTTTGTATTTATACTGAAGTTCTTGCGCAGGGGTCTACATCTGGAGTTTCACCTGAGTTTTCTTTGCATTTAGCGTTTGTAAATAATTTAGAACTGATTACGTTCGTCACAATAGCTTGTACGTGTCTGTGACCAACTACAATCTCGGACAAAAGTGTTGAGAAAATTGCGCTTCGCAGTGTTTCAACGCGCAAATTAAGCAACTAGTCTCCGATGCCGTAATTTGGCTCGTCACGCAACGCTCCGGGAGCGTTTCAACGCGCAAGTAAGCAACGTGTCTCCTACGCCGTAATTTGGCTCGTCACGGAACGCTCCGAGAGGAGGTTGCGTGACGAGCAGACTAACAACGTGACCAGCAGAATTTGCAAGCCCCTCTCCAAGAATCACTGTTGTTTTGGGGTCTCTTAAAAGTTTTCTTAGCGATGACAGCTCCCCAAATTCAACATTGAATAGATGATGGGGAAGAGGAGAAGTTACTTTTATAATTTAGTAATCTTGTCGAGCATTGGAGAGGGTTTTTCGGATTCCAAGTGTTGTGTTTTCTCATGTAGATTTGTATAAGATTGTACATGTCACCACGCAAATTTACATTTCCAAAATTTAACATTTACACAACCTTTCATTTTCCATGTAATGTGACACCTCATTTCACCTCAAAACTTTGCGGTCGCTCTCTACATAGAACGCAAGATTGCTCGGTTCGCCTCATGCAACAGCGTCGATCCTTAATAGATGAACAGAGCTTCTCTCTACACGGAATTCTTCATAACAAACCATTCCAGTTCTTACCGTCCCTTAATCCATCCATCTGTTGCTGGTGAACGTCATCAACTTCCAGCATGTCCTTGGAGTGCTGTCTTTCCAGCACACTCTTCATGGTTCCTACTTGTTGCAGGCGCTGAGTTTCCAGCTCGCGTTTGAGCTCCAAGAGCTTCTGCTCAAATTCCGAGTTCATCCGTGAAATCTAAACAAGAGAGAACAGTCTCTGAGTTTGTTTCAAGTAAAGCCATACTATTTTGGTAACGCGGACCTTTACAGCAGATAGGATGTGATGTGTAAAAAAATTTACATCATGCCTGAAATAAGTATGAAAGTCTCAATACTATAATAACATTAAAACAGTGTAAAGGCTTAAATATATTTCAACACGTGCTTAGGCTTAGCACTGTACCCTTAACACAAGTATTGAACTTAACCCGAATAGTTGAACTTACAAATTAAACCAACACGACGGCAATGCAATAACCGAGAAATACAAAGTAAGATGTGCACCATTCACACCGTGGGAAATGCAATGCTTGATCAAGCATGAGGGCCGAGGCATTTATCCCTGAAGTATTGAAATGCGTTTTATTTCACTCCAGAAAGTTTTGTAATGGCCATTCCACATTTTCATAACGCAAAGCACTTATTTTACGCTGCACAATCTACAAACGTGATGAGCAATGTAACAAATTTTCATCCAATATCATGCAGACCGAAATGGGTGAGCGATCAAGGGTTCCTTGTTAAAGACTTCGAAAGCATGTGGGAGAAATGCAATACATATAACTGAGCAAAGCGCTACTTTACAAACCTGATGAAAATTGGAACGCTTACTGATTAAATTTCGGCTTCCGCACGAAATCACTGAACAACATGAAATTATCAGAATGCGTTAACATCAGAAAAAAGATCGCGCGGATGAAGCCATAGATCTCTCATTAGAGGGACGCCATCTTTGTTTACCGACAGAGAGAAAGGGTGTTTCAAGTCTGACAGTTTCCTTTGTTTGATGTTTACTTTGAGCACTGTACATAGCATTTGCAAT
This sequence comes from Pachyseris speciosa, assembly GCA_016490735.1. NCBI lineage: Eukaryota > Metazoa > Cnidaria > Anthozoa > Scleractinia > Pachyseridae > Pachyseris > Pachyseris speciosa. The sequence continues at coordinate 107,655 of JAEMWC010001132.1, read as the reverse complement.
TCATCGTAAAGAACAACCCAGTACAATAAGCGCGAGGATCCATGATCCGATCCGATCTGTTGTAAGCAGTTTGTTTTCAATTAGAAGTAGAAATAGGGGAATAGGGGATACATTTTCATTAAACCAAACCGTAAAAAAAGAGGCCTTTCTCTCCAGTAACGAATAGAGTAAGACCAAGGTAGACAGACTACAATAAAAAACAAAAGCCGAGAAAGCTTCGAACATGTTACGAAATAAACGTTGACCAACGATTTATGGCAAGCAAGGAGAACGAGCTTTCCCACAATGTGTCCTGGGTTCGAATCCTGAAGTTGACGTCACATGTGGGTTAACTTTGTTGGGTTGTACAAGCTTGGGTGGGTTTGGAATGAGACCTGCAGTTAGGATTAGGCTTAGGGTTAGTCTCCCAAGTATTCAGTCCGTTACGCAAGGCTTTCCCCGCTATTAGAATTACGTGACATACATAACCTCGGTCTGGGGCTTTCCCCTCTAGCCCGAGCGGAACGAGGTTGTGACATGAAAGAGAAAACAGTGCCCAGTGACAGTTCACAGCCAATAATTAGATGAAAAATAGGACTAATAAAATTCTAGTAGTAGAAGCAATTGCTTTTGGAAGACATCAACAATTATAGGGAACTTGTATTTGTTAGATTTTTATTTGAAGATTAAAAAGGAAATCGATGAAAATTAGCTGTTTGCGTGGGGTCTCATCAAGCTGCAATTTGAAAATAGCTTATTTTTGGGGCTTCGAGAGGAGAAATTATCATTATTGCGAGAGAAAGCCCTGAGAATCAAGACGTCTTCCTGAATTTAAATGATACACTCGATAAAATAAGCAATTTTATGGAAGCTATTTATTCGCGTAATACGCAAATTTAGCATATGCCATATTCATTTACGCATTTTGTTTGTTTGAAGTAAGGACTTCGAATTCACTTGCATGAGCGATTCAGCCCTAACGCTTGGAAAATGAGCTTGTTTAAGGTGTTTTCTAAAGCAACGTGTCTAAGCGTTTACTCGACCCAAAACAAACTCAAAAATACTCGAAGACGGGAAAATTCTAATTTATATTCCTAAAATACAAGGAGGAATGACTGAATCTTTTAGTGACGGATACACAATGAAACACCTGCTCCAAATGGTGTTGTTTTTACCCGCTAATTAGACCTACAACCTTAAAAACACTTTTGTAGAATTTTGTTCTTCTAATAAGCCTTGTTACTGGAATAGTAATAGCAACGCTACTCAAAGCGATGAAAAAAACATACAGATTACAAAAAATAGCGCACATAATGCGACGAATCAAACGGTCGTAAAAATCAAGAGGGATAGTCTAATGCTAATTCGACGGAAAGGGAATATTCCTGTAGACCAGCGTTATAGCTGATTAAAAAACAGACATGAACAGAACAGGACGAATGGAAACACAAACAGCGAACCAGGAAGCAAACAAATTAAACGTGCATACTCTACGATAGGGGGGACTCGTATTTGTGCGGGAACTGAATGCCTTCCCAGCCGATAGCAAAAGCAGTTTAGCTACCGCAAATCAACGAGATACACACGCAATAAAAACAAAAGGGCAAATACAAATACGCTCCCACTGCGTGGAATAGAAGCAGACAAAAAAGTTGTAATGCGACGTTAATGGCAGAATTGAAAGCAGCTTACTGTACAAGAGAAGAACAAAGAAGACAAAAGGAAAACAGATCACACAAAGCGAGGAACAAATCGACAAACTCGAAAAGCGGAATTAATGAAATTGCACTCGCCTAGAGCCATTCACAGAGGTAGCAATTCTCTACCTAGTTTAAAAAAAAAAATGACATAGGACTCGTGAAAGGTGAAGAAATATCTTGACCTCAACAGTTGATATCACTTGTATGTCCTTCGTTGATAGTTATCGCGCACAAAATATGGACCACCGCTTGATCAGCAACAAACGATTAGTGAATCTTGTCAATGCCGGGTCGACCATCTTTCGGTTTCTGTAATAACTAGCAAATCAGAGATATTCTTGCTAGGGATTGCGTCGGTCTCTAACTGTATTTAGCCTGATCATCAGCGACCTCTAATCGAACATATGCTACAAGAGGAAGACTTGACTTTTTTTTTCTACGAGTTACTGAAGGAGGAAAAAAAAGCTATGAAACAACCCGTCACACATAAAGTAACAAGGTGACTTGGTAATGTAGAAAGAACTCCTACACAAACATAGACCCTCGAATATGCAGTTACTGCAGGAAGGCGACGCCATTGTAAGAAATACAAATTGCCAATACACAAATTCAGGCTAAAGACCGCAAACTGCCGTCGCTCGCTGGAGCATGACAACCAAAACAGAAGCGCTTTGCCAGGTTTTGTCCGGAAGAACAAAAGCAGAAATTTTCCTAACTATCCCAAGTTAAAACTTACGCGTCAAAATATCCCAGAACAACCTTCCTCGCAGAGCACAGTGGCGAATTTCTCCACAGTTGGTATATGGATATGTTTTCATCCGTTGAATGAGTGAGGTAGTGTAGACCAAAATTGTAAAGTGAAGACTTGGAGTATTGCTATAGCTTTGTTTACATAGATCAACTGATCGGCCGACGAACCGTAAACGATTGAATCTCCTTTTTCAATAAACGTGCCGTATTCCGAATTCGCTATGTCCTAACGTGCTGCGGCTGACCAATGGCTGTTCACAGACAGGGAGACGGAGCGATACAGATTAAAGATTTACAACTTTTACTTTTGCGTGTGACTTGCCTTATTTGCACGAGCGCTAGTCGCACTGAACTGAAAATACACAGCTAGAATATTCAACAAGAAAATTATGAGGAAATTGATGCTTTTTTGTAGGAAAATAATTTGTGAAAGTCTTGACAATTTTGTACGGAACGAAGGCGAAGGAAGGCAGAAACTTGCGCGAAACGGATCGAAAGGCATTTGTAAATAAACTGTGTGACACGCGAATTTTGAACAAGGAAGGCTTGATTGTGTTTGGTCGGAATAAACGTTATCGACCAATCACAAAGACCGTTACACTATTCAAAACAGGTGCTCAACTGGTGGTGCGCGATCGTTCGAGATTTGTGATTGGTAAGAGAGAAAATGTCGGTAATAGATTAACATTCTGTGCGAACAAAATAAAACTAGATGTCAAGAAATACATAGTGTATTTAGCTTGATAAAGGAACCCTTAAACCACGCAGCCGCAATTTCGAAAATAATAAAACACTGATGGAAGGAATATTCATAGGATAACGACGTTTATGAATTAGCACCAAATCGTACGAAAGACGACCAGAGTAATCGCAAGATTGTTTTTACCGCTTAAAGATATGACGAGTTGTGTGAGCGTTACTAAGGGTAAACGCAAAAGGCAAGAACACTACAGCAATATCAGAAAATCGAGTTACTAAACTAAACGACGCTGAAAATTTACATACAGTAAAATAAAATTACAATCGTAAAACTACTCTTTCTAGGTACAGAACGTAAACGAAGGCTGACCTTGAAACAATCTCGTTCCAGCAGTGAATTTACAATCCACAGCGACAAGTCGAGCCATTCCATAGGGAGACCAAACACAAATCGCAACGATTTGACTGTTCAAATCACGTTACTATTCGTTCACGAGGCATTCGGCAACACAATAAGCGGTGAAGTCCTTTGTTCAGCCCGGTCGTGCAATAAATAAAAATAACTTGATCTTAATAGACTTGTCATTATCACTTAACCCGGCCCAGCTTTCTGCTGGCGAGACTCAATCGCGAATTTCGTCAACGCGAAATAAAGAAACAACATTGCATCGAAGTACATATGAAAACGTGACGGCTTTTGAGCAAACGGATATTATAATGTTTAGGGTTTAATGATATTGACTCGTTAATATTTGCTCAGGTAATATATTTTTTCGCTTTCACAAAGAGGAAATACATCATCGCCCAGCGACCAATGTCGCGTTTTAACACGACGCTGTTTTTGTAAGCGATTCTTGTTTGTGTTCCTAAAAACAACAATTGCGTTTTTGCAAATTAGGTTTTAAAACAAACAGTTAATATTTTTTGCTCTGCGTTTACAATTCTTCATGGTACTTAAAATTCACATGGATACTAAATACGCCAAGGACTGACGACAATTGTACTTTCGATGTTAACACATCAGCATTGACTTCCTTTTTGCTTTCATCTGCCTAAGACGTTTAAACGGAAAGACTTGAGCGGTTGTTACACGGGAAGGCGATAAATCTTTCAGATTTGTCGACTTTTATGTAAGCAACATTATGCTATTTCCAGGTGCAGAAGTAATAGAATTTACAATAGTTCGTTTTTGAAAACAACGCGATAAAGAAGTGCGATTGGATTAAAATAAAATTGCTCCAAACTTGTATGACTGTCAGGTGTTTCTCAGATCTGTGTCGCAGGTTTTCCACTGCTGTGTTTAAAACAGTGACTCGTATTTTCTTTTCACGAAAACTATACACTAGACCCACCGCGTCCTGTGATGGTGATCCACAGGAATAAAACAATGATAAATATAAAAAAAGTTACTTTTTAATTAACTTTTTACCATTCATTTCATTAAAGAACTTTCTTCCTTGGTTTCCTTGATGTTCTGTATAAACAGCGCCTTTCTGACTGGCAACGCTGCTATCTTATCTTCGAAAGATAGCGAGCAGCAATTAAGACGCTCAACTCAAGCAGTTTACAACAAACTTTCCGTTTCAGCGGGATAGTTAGATGAATTGCTCGCGATCTGTGATCTTTGAACACCCTTACGATCTAGCACGAGATAAATAGAGACCGTCTAACTTCCTAGTTACATAAAAATTGCAAGCTTCCAACAACCAGAAGGCGCAATTCCCAATACACTTCAGACTACCATCTTTTACCGTGCAAAATAGAGAAATCAACCTTGATAAGAAAAAGGTCGGAAAAACTTTTCTAACCTTTCATAAAGTAAGTATTTGATATACAACATGTCCACTATCGAGTAAGCACCTTTTCATTATGTAGGAGTGTGAGATGGCAATGGTCAAGCGCTTTATACGACAGCAAAACGAAAAGAGCGTCGATACCTCAACTGTTTTCTTAAATGGCAGCCTTAGAAAGGGTAGGAGGCGAATGGAAGGGAAGTAGGGTGGGGTAGGAGAGTTCAAAAGACCGCCGAGAGCGAAATCCAAGGAGAAAAGGCGGGGCGCAAGGGGAGAGGGGGACACCCTATCACCTACCCCTCCAATTCAATCATGTTGCACCACAACACTGCCCTCCTTCGCTTCGTGAGCTCATTCTCCCTCTATTTTTCACTTCAGAAACTATGGAGAGACTGGTACGAGTGAGGAAATGAGGGATCAAGTTACATCATCTACCCAACATATCCCACAATCCCTCAGTCGTGCCAGCCTCTCCATAGTTTCTGGAGCGGGTAATCCCGCTATCAGCGCAGTGCCCTGTTGGGATTTGATGGCGTTACAGTCGAGTCGGGTCAAGCGTACCCCCCTAGATTACATTAATGAGTTGATTATTTGAACATTAAACCCGTTAGTCGTTTCGAATAATGCAACCATTTTTGAAATATTCGAATCAAACTTCGACTGCTGATTGGACTAAGCGAACAAAAGTGGTGCTCCTTATATGGGAAATCGAAGCGTCCAACATGGCGTCCAACGGTGTGGTGAGTGGAAGTGATAGGTTAAAAACGGTATTGCAAATGTTATTATAGAGAATGTTTTTTGCTTTCTGCATCCCATAGAGCTTGTAGAAGTCTTATTCGTGATAAAAGGATTTCAGGCGAGGTTCTAGCAAGTTTCCCCGTCAGTATTTTTGGTTGTTTACAACGCTGTACGCTATCAGCTGTGTTTAATTTCGCTCCGTAGTAACTTATTATTTTTAGAGTTCCTCAGAAAGAACAATATTGTTGGATTTTAAAGGGCTAAAAAAGGTGTGCTCTAATTAAAAGAGATGACAGAAATAAAGTCTCGTTGGTCGAACGCGTTTTTCAAACACATCTACGGGCATAGTCCAATCAGCAATTGAGGTTTGATTCAAATATTTAAAAAATGATTGCATTATTCGAAACGACTAACGGGTTGAATGTTGAACTGATAATCAACTTATTAATGTAATCTAGGGGGGTACGCTTGACCTGACTCGACTGTAATTATAAGCGCACGTAAACACGAACACAGTCAAATGACAACGAACACAAAACGAAGATTTAACGAGCACTGAACGAAGACTGTCCGTAGCAAAGGAAAGCAAAACAGCGACAAACAAAGAAAGGCAACGTGAAAACGATGCAAACAAACTCTGAGGAAATCTAGGGCAGCGCGGCGGCATGTTACAAGGAATACCGAAGATTTACTAAGAACAAAGTCCAATAACTGATCCCTGAATACGAAAGAACATATCACGGTCGAAGTGAAAGTAGCCTCCAAGGCAGACGTCTCTGGGCTCGTCACGCTTTCCTCCCCCTTCGTGGGGAAGGAAGGAGTGACGAGCCTAAAGAGCGTTTGCGTTGAAGGCTAAAGTGAAAGAGGCAGCAGCAAAAACAACAATACACAAAAAATATATAATATACGTTTTCTTCATTGTTCTTTTCCTTCTCTGTTTAAGAAAAAAATCCCTTTTATTAAAATTTAACGCTATAATATAAAATGCATAACAATCTGTCTTATAACAAACTATTTCAATTTGTATTGTTTTCGTTGATCTTGGAAAAAAATCCGTCTCACTATTTATTATTAAGTTATATTACTTCTTTTTTAAATCCGGAAATTAAATTTCATTCTAATGTTATGAGGTTGTTTAATACGATCAACTGCGAGCAAACTCTTTAGCTCTGAAACTTAATTTCAATTTGAATATTTGTAAAAATCCCTAAATCGTAGTAATTGAATTCACTGTCGCTTCTTAATATTGACCTGGAGGTCATAAATTGCTGCAAAAATATTTATTTGCAATTTCTCTGAAAATTATTAAAAGAATATATTCTCCTACCCTAATAGCTGGCACTAATTAAATTTTGAAGACTATAATTCTCAATAATGTTTAAACTATTTAAAAGTTTACATGACAACCTGAGTCAACGAGGGCATCCATGGTACGGAAAATTTATTTTAATGCACAAAATTATTGCAAAAAAATAATTTTGTTTTAGCAGAAAACAAAGATTTTACGGGCATGCAAATAATCGTTACAAGATGCCCTCGACTGAAAATGTGCTTTTAACCTTTATTTTCTCGTTTAATTGTTTCTTTATTTTAAGAGATTCAGATAAAAAATGCAAAAATACACAGGAAAAAAACAAAACAAAACAAAAACAGAAATAAAAAAGTGCATAGTTGTTTAGCCTAACGGGACGGCTGCCAAGCGCGGGAGAGTTACCAAGCCAACTCCCGCCAACCACAAAACAAAACGCGGCTGCAAAGCGCGGGAAAAGTTCGTAAGCCAATCATAAAACAGAAGGCGGCTGCCCTAGTTCACTCAGACAGACAAATACAACTTAATAAACACAATACACAAGCTCAGTCTAACTACAATAGCATAAATGTGACATTTTTCAGTACCAAAACACAAACAAAAGTGGTCCTCATAAAACAAAACCAAGCATTAAAAATACACCACACAATATTACAATATGCGAACGTAACGCAAGCACACGGCACCACGGTGCCAAGCGAGAACAAACAAGAAAAAAAAAACAACGCAAAATACTCCTGAATGGAGCAAAAACACTCAGCACGTGCTGCTAACTGGTTAGAGCAAAGAAACTGTTTCTAATGATCAAACCACGGACTCCGGCAAAATAGTGCAGACCAAATAAAACATTAATTCTCAGCGCTCCATCATACCGTAACGATAAATCGAAATCTCGAAATTCTCCATACTAACAAACGAAACCGCAAACCGTTTATCCACTGAAGATCACAGTGGTGTTACATTCTAATGAAAGCTACGGAGCACTCTGGCTGACTTATCTCTGGTACTGCCTGTTTTGAAAATTGTTCAAGGCTAAAATTCTGCAAGAGTTACTTTGGTAATGCTTCTCTTAGTAAGAAAAGAAGGCCCTAGCTATAGTAATTACAAACAAAGTTTACCACAGCACCTGCTCACGATGACGAGAATTTAGCTGACTGATCTCATCGCCATAGTGATCGTTCAATCTAGTCTCCAGACTCCTGAGCTGTCGTTGATAATCGTCATCCAAATCAGTCCGCAGTCGTTGCATGGAGCTGGAGTACTGGGTCTCCAAGTCGGTTCGCGTCTGCATCAAGTTCTTGTTGTACTGTTCTTTGATGAATTCCTCTTTGCTGAGGAATTCCATCTCTTTCTGATGAAACTCGTGTTCCCATTCTTGAATTTGTTGCTCTTTCTGTCTCATTTCCTCCTCGAGTCGTTCTTTCTCGCTCAGCAAAAGTTCCTCTTTATCAAGCAGTTTGGCCTCTATTGCCTCTAGCTCGATCTGCAAAAGAAACAAACCATCCCGTCGATAAACCAATAATTAGCGACAACTTAAAGGAGAGGGGGAAGGGCTTCATAACGTTCTCCCTCAAAAAAATAAAGGGGGAGGGGGTGTTAGAGTGGGGCTTAAGGTATTCACCGTTTTCTGACTTATCCACTGGACCAAGTAATCTGCTCTTTGACGGCCTGGCTATAAGCGAGTCCCTTAGATTGTCACCTAATGACAACTGCTGACATTTTCACGAATCTTGTACACATGGCAACTAATCGACACGAGCGACAGGGATTACCAACCTGCAGTTCATTTTTCTCCTTTCTGAGCTCCTTCTCAAACAAGTCTTTCTGTCTGATAATCTCGTTTAGTTTCGCCTGCTTGATCAGCTGTTCCTGTAGTGCGGCTCTCTCTCGGTTTAATTCTCTTTCCAGTACTTCCTTTTGACGGAGCTTCTCGGAAAGCCGTTCACGCTCAAGTCTGTGCCAGAAAAGAAACAACAATTTAGGGATAGAGCACAACGATCTGGGTAAAATTTGATTCTTATAAACACAAAATCATCCACGTTTTTAATTGAACAGTTTCGCATCACTGAGGCTCAAAGTTTCCTAATACAGTCGCAATAACGCACATTCCGTTTGGAACTTAGACTTTGGCTTGTTTCATCAGCTTGCTCACTCTTATACCCCACGGTGATTATTTTAGTATGATCCCTCGAATGAAAGTTATTGGGAAGTGCTTTACCCGGAATCTGTTTATTACGTTGTGCGAGGTGGTTCTAACTTTTGAGTCTGTGAATGAAATCTTAAATTGAACGCTACTGAGCACTGCTTTGCTGTGGCACTGTACAGAAGATGATTCTAATTTTGAGACTGTGGATGACTTCCTCGGTGTGACCATTCAAGTGAAAGCTACTGAACACACTTTATTCTTGTGGTGCTATTGATCATGCAGAAAACTGCCGTGAGGTGGGTTTGTGAATGAATCGTCGCCATAGCAACGTTTAAATGGAAGCTTTCAAGCGGTACATATCTGTGCGCCTATGCTGTAAAAGGAGGTTCAAGCTTTTGTTTTAAATCCTTTCTAAGGGCTGACCGGTTAGCTCAGTTGGTAGAGCATCGGACTACCGTGCGGAAGGTCGCGGGATGGAACCCCGGCCGGCGGACCAACAGTCGGGGTCTTTAACTAATTGAGGAGAAAGGGCTGCCTTTGTAATTACATCTGCTAATGGTTAGACTTTCTAGTCTTCTCGGATAAGGACGAAAAACCGTAGGTCCCGTCTCACAACACTTGTTCCTAATGATGTGTGGGATGTTAAAGAACCCACACCAGGGACGAAGTTCCCGGTAGTGTGGCCTGGTCTTTCATCTTTCATATGTTGATCTACGCAAGTAAAGCGCATTTGATCATTACGTCATGGAAAATGCGCTATACAAATTCATAAATGACGGTCATTAATGCAAGTGCGGCCGCAACACTACTAGAACAGAGACCTCAAAAAAATTTTCAGGCTCTGAGCGGGATCCCGCTCAGAGCCTGAAAATTTTTTTCAGGTCTCTGTTCTAGTAGTGTTGCGGCTGCACTTGCATTAATGACCGTCATCACTCAATTGCTACTATGGACAAAATTAAATTCATAAATTGTTGTTGTTGTTATGAGTTTTGCACTCGATTAAGAAGCACTCCTTTACCTTAAACTGTCCTCCAAAGCGTTCTTCTCCTCGAGCACATCCACAAAAGAGCTGCGGTCTTTCTTCTGTTGTTCAAGTTGCTGAAGCAGTGAATCTCTCTGAGTTTGAAGCACGAGTAACTGCCGACCGAAAGCGTCTTGCACATCATCCGACACTGAATCAGAAGTGGAAATCCTCTCGCGAAGTTCCTGTACAATACGAAAAGATTTCAAACATTTATAGCCTAATCACACTGATGCTTGAAAAAGGAAACACCATGAACTGACAAACCTTAAAGGGGTTTTTAGTCAAAAGATTTACACTAACACGATATAAATGTTTGATTAAAACGTTTCTAAAAGTAGAGACGCATCAACTGGGATTGGATGGGTGAAATCTGGGACTTAAGACTGAAAACATTGACGCCACCTTCGAAAGGTTTCACACTAGACCACGACCAGTCCCTTTATGTTTCTTCGGGGATGGTAAAATGGGCAAAACACTCAAGCGTACGCGAAAATTACCTCGTTCGCACTTACCCCGTTCGCACTCGCGTGTTTCTCTGGTTTTACTTGTCAAGAAAAATATAAGGGACTGCTTGTAGTCACGTTTAACACTGACGATCGGCGAAAACAAAACAAAACAAAACAAAACGTAGAAGTGGAGTGCGTAACAGTTAAATGGACTGGTGTAGAGATAAATACTCAGGAATGTTTGCGCCAAACAAAGACGAAGAAGTTTGAAGGGTGATTACTTTGAACATAGGGCGGGTTTTCAGTGGAGCGTCGTAAAACCACAACCAAAGCAACTTACTCCAGCCAATCACAACAGGGGATCACTGTGGCTATTGCTAACATAACCAAAATAGTTGACAGTACTCCAACTTCCCTTCAGGTCGAACTCAGACCTGGGAAATCACTTTCCTTGTGAAGCAGGGTTCGTACACTTTTGAGCTGTGAAAATTCAATGACTTTCCAGGACTTCTTCCATGCCTTTTTGAGAAATTCCATAACCTAAGTTAAGCAACTGTTCTGAGACAGTAATGTCAAAACAACGACAAAAATGACAAAAATGTTCGCAAGCGTAATCTTGCAACACGCGCTATGTTTATTTCTGCTGAAATAAGTCATATATTTGGACTTGTCGGTTAATTTTTGTAACTTTGGATCTATATAGAAGGCCTGCTGATTTTCCATGACTTTCCATGAATTTCCAGGACCCAAACCTAAATTCCAGGACTTTCCTGGCCTGGAAAATGAAATTATAAAATTCCATGACTTTCCAGGTTTTCCAGGACCTGTACGAACCCTGTGAAGGATGCACCAAGACTTTTCGTTGAACTTCAATTTCACATCACAAAGCGACATTTACCTCAATGACTTGCTCATGCTGTTGTAGCCTCTGGGTCAATTCAGTCCTCTCCTTCGTTAGTTCGCCTTCCTTTTCTTTAATCACGGTCAGCAGTTTGTTCTTTTCCTCTCTCAACTCGCTCTCCACTCGTATCCTCTCCTGGAGCCGTTCCTGTTACAAAAAAGAAACAAAACGTTTTCTAATTAATCATTAGGAGATTCACTACTTTCCTTTCACAAAGTAAGCGGGCACCGCGAACGCAAGGTTTTGCGTTTAAAGGGGCACTGTCACCGGTATTTTTGCTGTTTTTGGTTCAATTCTGCCAAAATTACTGCCTTTTTCCTGTTATCGTGCAAAAAAATGCTCCTACAGAATCAGCAATATCAATTCCAATGAAATTTTAGCAGGGAGAGCTGACCATAACAATTTTTTGGTGATTTTTCAATGCATCGATTGAAAATTTTGAAAAAACTGGCAAGTTTTTTCAAATTTCAATCCATTTACATCCTCGTCATCTTTGATGGAATACATGAGTTTATAGTGTCATTGCAATACTACAGTCTTGGCAGCAAAACAGACATTATTTTAAGGTTTCCACTGATGCATTGGCAGTTTTAAGCCTTTTAAAGTGATAGTACAATAGCGTGACACTGCCTTTAAAACGCGTTGGAAAAACAGTTTCAGAGCGTCTGCCTCTGTTTCTCAACACTGCCAAACTACAACCAGTTGCAACAATACTTGAGAGACTACAAATAATTCCGACCGAAAAGAGGTCCCTGATCGCGCAGACTTCTGCTCTGTAGTATTTGGCATGACATCTCCAAATTGCTGTCCGAGAAAGCTCAAAGTTTTACTAAGCACATGAAAAATTTCAATGGCAGCAAACTCGTTACCGACGAAACGCTTAGGCCCAAATCACACAAAAAGCCTCAAAAGCGCCGCCACCAGTACATTCTTATTAACAGGAATCAAAGAACACCTGGACCCATGACAGACGCGTAAAACCAGAAACCGCTCTAACTGGGTGATCACCAACGCTCTTGGCTGTTGAACTGCATTTGATTACGATAAAATGGATCACATAAGTAGTTATATCTTCCACCGGTATCGCAGAGGTCATGGGTTCAAATCCGTACAAGCCTGATTTTTTTTTTTTCAGGCTTTATTTTCACTACTGCTTTAGTAGTCTTCATAACTGCGATGATCATTCACATATTCATTTCTTTAATCTGCAGTTCAAATATATGATTTTCATATATTCATTCTCACAAGAGGAAACTGCGAGTTTTCATTCCGGCAACTTCACGCCTGTAATTATTGTACAAACCTGTAAAAGCGATAGCTCTTCCAGCGACTCATAGTTTTCTCTGTCCACTGCCGTTAGTTGTGTCTCCAGTTGCCGTTTGCTGACCTCTAGCGCGCGTTCCCGCGTTTCTCGCTCGTTCAGGTCAGCTCTGAAGTGTTCTCTCTCCTTCTCTAGTTCCTTCTTGGTCTCCTGAAGCTGCTGGCTGAGCTTGAGTTCCACCTTGTTCTTTTGTCGGACTACTTCTTGCAACTGGTTCAGCTTGGACGCCAACTCAGCATGGTCTGTAGCACCTTATAAAGAAGATCAGAAATAACTTCCATAACTTTTTGCTTTTGTAGGCCTAACGCTGTGGCTAAGTAAGTATTAGACACCCTCCCAATTCGCACGATTTCATTTGTTGTTTTTTTCTTTTTCGGTGGGGGGAGGGGAGAGGGAGAGGGGAGAGGGGAGAGGGGGGGGGGGGTGGAGGGGGTGGTTTTTTTTATTTACATTTTACGTTTTTGTATAATATCAGGAAATATCTAGCCTGAACTTTACTATAGTCCCTGAACCTCGGCAAAAGGGGAGAAAATGGCAACAGTGTCCTTTTGTAATGTGCTCTTTTGGCGGGAAAATCATGCTGGACAGTGATCCAGACTACTCGGAGCGCTGGGGCCCGTTTCTCGAAAGTCCCGAAACCATATTTTGAAATCAAAACCTCAAGAAAAGTAGGGTATGTTCTGACCTCTAATGAAGTCCATTTTGCTTCTTTAGCTGACAACTTTACTGGATAAATTTTAAAAAATCTGTTCTGCGGTATGATTTTTTTGCCTACGCCTGAAGCCAGAATATTCATTTAGGAACGTAAAATAATTTAAATTTGCTTAGGAATTCCAGTTAATACATGCAATCCTAGAAGGCCTATGGAAGAATTTTAGTGTAGACTACGATACCTTCAGCAAACCCAGCGCCCGGCAAAACTTCCAACCCTTGAACAGACTCTTGCGCAAGTAGTGGCTCTTCATGGACAAACTGACTCGAAACAGGGCAGATACTGCTCTCCAATGGGGCCATCCTTTGCTCCAGAATCCTGTGAGTATCGGTCAACACCTGTATCTCATTAAGGAGCCTGTCTCTCTCCCGGTTACCTCGGATAGGTCCCTGTCTAAGTTGGTGAGCTTATTTCTTAACCGCATATTTTCTTCCTCTTCCTTGGCTATCTTGTAAAGCAGAGCTTCTTGCGTGGAGGCGATTCTTTCCTCGCTTTCCTGCAACAGCTGTTTCTTTAACTGAGATATTTCGCGTTCCTTCTCAAGCTTGAGTTGAGCGACAATAACCATACGATCTTCTCCCTCTGCCTGCTGTTCTTGGCCTGCCAAAGGAAGGAAAGACGTTGTCTTTTATAAATTGTACAGTGTCCGTTTTTAGCATGATTTACAGATTTGATATTGAAAGCAATGCATGAATTTATATATACTGCGATCTATTTTAAAATCAACCTAGGACCCAGGCGCTCTCTCTTTTCCTCCCTTGTCGTTGAGAGAGAGACCCTGGTTGGACCTGATTACGTGACCACCCAAAATCTGGGTGACAAAGAGAGGTGGCAAAGTCAAGAAACTGTTACTGTGACAAAACGGCTTTAATGACCCACCCTCCCTGCGGTATTGTTGTTTTTACTGGTCACGTGATGAGGTCCAACCAGGGTCTCTCTCTCGACGACAAGGGAGGAAAAGAGAAGAGAGCCTGGGTTCGAGGTTGTTTTAAAATACTCCTGCAATAAGATCAGCTTCGTCATCGTGGCCGCCAATGCTCCGATCAACCAGTAGCAATGAAAGATTATAAACGAAGTCTAATGAAACGCTTTACCTCGTTAATTCGGCAGTAAAGAAGTAAAGAGTCCCTTCGCAAGTTACTCTCATTCTGTTTCAATCAATGTATTGTTAGTATGACCATTCATCAGTCCATTCATCCGGTTAATAAAAAGTCTGAAATATAGGTACTATATGTGAGCGTTTTGTACTGAGAAGACATGAACAAATGAAACCTCGATTTACCTGCTTGTTGCAGCAGCTCCTCGTAATAGTTCTTCAGCTCTGTGATCTGTTGTTGGTGCTTCTCCAACACCTCCTCAATCACTCCCATAAATTCTTTCTCTTTCGCGTCAGCAGCACCAGCCACCTCTTTGTCAAGCTTTTCTCTTTCATGCTGAACTTGTTCCTTCAGAGTTTGGATCTGACCCTCGTAATCTTCCTTCAGCCTGGCTATTTCCTGATCTTTTTGCCCGTCGGAGAGGTCGTCTTTTCCTCCATCGTCAGCACGGCTTTTAAGCTCGACCTCCAGGGCTTCTTTCTCTTCAGACAAAGCCCGCATCTGCTTCTCCAGACTTCTTGTGGTCTCTAGGTGTTTGGCTCTCAAGGCCTCTACTTTACGATCATGCTCTGCCTTCGCCTCTGACTGCAGTTCTCGCATCTGGTCTTCCAAACCACTGGCGTATTGACCAAGATTCTCTCTGAACACTTCGATCTCTTGAGCGTGTGTAGACTGCAGCGACTCATTCTCTGACTCAAGCTTTTTTACTCTATCTAACAGCTGCTGAATCACCTTCTTGTACTGTGACTCCAGCTGCGCTTTCGTTTCCGCGAGCTTCTGCTCGTATCTCGCCGATTCGTTACCCAGCTCCAACACTAACTGCTTCTCCAGCTCGGCCGTCTGCTCCTGTTGCTTCTGTAAGTTTTGCTCGTATTGTGCGACATCACTAGTGTGTTCCTCTTCAAAACTCGACAGGTTATCCTCTAACTCGGCGATTTCCTTGTCCTTCTTCTTCAACTGGCCTCTTAGCTCATGGATTTCGTTGGCGCTTGAAGCCTCCAACTCTTTCAACTGGGACTTCACTTCCTCTAAAGCTGTCTCTTTCTCGGCTGTCGTGCGGGCCGCATTGTTGTCAAACTCTTCTTTCAACTTGTCCATCTTTTGTTCCAAATCATTGTTAAGAGTGATCTGTTTGTCTAGCGACTGCTTCAGCACATTTACCTCACTCTCATACACTTGCTTCAACTTGTCTAACTGGTCCTGTTTAGTCTGGTCCACCTCCTGACCTATCTCTTCCATTTGCTTATTCATTAGCATTTTCAAATTCTCCAGTTCAGCAACATGTTTCGAATTGACAGCTTGCAACTCTTCGTGATGTTCCGTCTGCAGCCTTTCAACTTCGTTGGCATTCAACCGCTGCACTCCTTCAAGATTTTCCTCCAACTCTCGCCAACTGAGCTTGGATCTTTCTAATTCACCTTTCAGACCATCAAGATCCACGTTCAATCGATCAAGTGTTCCATTCTTCTCTTGCAACTCTTGATTAGCCTGATTGAGTGTTCTAGCCTTCTCCTGCAACTCTTGGTTTAATTCCTCTATTCTACTCTTGTAACTTTCCTCGTCTTTTTTCCTTCAGACCGTACAGTTCGATGATGACATTGTCTTTTTCCGATACTTCGTTCTGCAGATCGTGTATCAGTGTCTTGGTGTTTAAGAGTTCTTTAGAGGCTTTGTCCATTTCGGACTGTTGAGTTTTTCAGACTTGCATCACTCTGTACAATTAAAACAAACAAGCCGTTTTGTTTACCCCAAGTCCTTAGGTCGTATTTAACTGTCATGAAGGGTGATCACTCAAAATGAAAGCTAGGGATCAGGTTTTTGTTGTGGTACTACAAGGTACTACAACGTAAGCTTTACTGTAGCTTTTGAGACCGTACATAAACCCAAGAGTGTGTCTGTTGAAGTGAAAGCTGCACGTTGATAACGAATAAAACGCACTTTCCTATGGTACTTTTGATTGATCTTCCACACGATAAGTGATAAGTAAATTAACAATCAAATGAAAGTCACAGAGCAGAACTTGCCAGTGGTGCTGTTTATCATGCTGTTACAAGGGGGTTCCAGCGATTTAAGCCACTCAGCAGTAATCTATTGCTTAATGCCAGTCTGGTGTCGTTAATATGTTGAACAAGGTGGCTCTAACTTTCAAGTCGGAGATGAAATAATCTAAAGAGTGGCCATTCTAATTAAAGTTGTTGAGCAATGCTTTCCAGTCGTAATACTAGGGAGTTCAGTTGAGAAAGGAGGAACGTCAACGAGAACGTCACAAAATATAGGCTTAATGAGAAAAAACCATCGCTCTGCACGTGCGTTTTATATTTTGGTACATTTCTTTGCCTTCCTCTGCAAAACAACAACGTGAAATGACCAAATGTTAGGTTTTGGCGAGAACGTGAGCACATATGGCAAAATCATTTTTCTCTCTTTTTCTTTACTTTAACGTCGTTCATAGAAATTTAGTTCCTGGCTAGTTCGCTGACATTTTACAAGTCGAACAAATTGGAATAATCGCGAAAGTACTACAATAACGAGAAGTTATATTTTGAAATGACGTTTTCGTTGCCGTCGCCGTCCTCGTTTCTTAAACTCCCTACTGTTCATTACGTTGTAAAAGGTGGTTCTAACTTTTGAATTTAGGAACAGAATCAAGTACAGAGTATGACAACTCAGATGGAAGCCAGTAAACAGTATTTTGCTATAGCACTGTTTGTTTTGCAGGGGGGACGTACAGTGTAGTTCCCGGTGTGGTGGTATATCTCTATCTCTCATCTCTCTTTCACTTGGAGATATTACCTTTATAAGCTACTTTTAAATCCGAGGGTAAATAAAGGTGATGCGATGTGTGAAACAAAGCAGTTCTTTTAAATCCTTAAGTGTGACCAATAAAAGTAATTTAGCTATTTAGCAGTACTTTCCTGTAGTGTTGTTTGGTACGCTGTACAAGTAAAAGGCCATATTACCTTCTTAGTCTGTGGAAAAAAATTCCTAAAGTGTAAACATTTAGATGAAAGCTACTGAACAGCCCTTTCTTACCACGCTGTTCTATGTTTGATACACGAACACTACTAAAAGCAAACTACAACTTTGCAGTGAAATGATAAAGCTGCATCATGAGAAACATGCTAACCTCGAGCAGCTGTTCTTGTAGCATTTTGATCTGTTCCGTCAGTTCTTCTGTCTGCAGTTGGGCTTCCTGTTTGGCATTCCTCTGTTCATTATCATGTTCAGCTAGCTTCTCCATCAACTCTCGAACTCTCTCGTCCTTACTCTCCAATTGTCCTTGCAGCTCAAGCAAATGGTCTTGAGAGCCACTAAGCTTTTCAGCAAGTTGCTCTGACTGAGCGCGGTAAATTGAAACCTACGGTGAAATGGACAAACCATCAGTCAGTTCCTGCAGTTACCCCCTCCTCACCCCCCCCCCCCTTCCCCCACTCCCAACCCTTTCCATAGGGGCAAGAGTAGGCTCTAGTCTAATGATATGTAACACAAACAGTACCTATTTGAATCCATGATTCCACGTATAGTCTAAAAACAGAGGCAGAATCGGTCAAATATTTTCAAATTATGCAGGGATGTCACTAATATGCTAATGTGCTGTTTTTCTATGAAAGTAGCCGTGGATCTACTGTAGTCCAGAATAATCAAGATTGCCCGGGGAAAATCACCGGCCCCCGCCCTTAATAACAGCCCTGATGACATAATTATGACTGTTCTAGTAAGGCTATGGATTAATAACTTGTAATTCAAAGGGATTTAGTTTGGCAGTTGTTGCCCATGTTGAACAATGATAAGCGTGTCAAGATCCAACAGTTTGCAAAAAAAAAATTAAGGTGGTTGTGAATCTTTTCCCCCAGTAACAAGCTGTATCATAACACGCTGATCATTGCTCAATGATACTACTTAAAGGGGCACTACCACATAATTTACATTAACCAAAAGGTGTATTTGCAACAACAGAACCTTTAAAAAAAGTTGCAAATTTCTTACGAAGTACAATGTACATGTACTTAATAATTTTATGTGCGTTGAAACTATTTGCAGTTGTCTATGGCCACAGATGACAAGGACGAAATGAATTGCAACTTGATAAAGTTAGGCTAACTTATTGTGTCTGTCTGAGAAAAATTGCTGTAAAATAATACTAGTTTCTTTTTGTTCCAAGAAATCATTTCAAATCTATCTCTTTGTGGTACATTGTAAATGAGCCATTAGTGTAATAGAAAAAGTATGCACTCACAATATGACAAAATTTGAACAATTATTTCCATGACAGTTAACATCAATCAATCAATCAATCAAATCAATTTATTTAAGCTTGATAGCATGAGGAGTAGTTCCCAATCTCCTGAGCCAGGGGCTCAGGTATTAAACGTTCAAGCATTCCAGATCAAATTGGAATTTAGAAGTGCTGGTTTTTGAGGAGAGGGGAAAACTGGAGTACCCGGAGAAAATCCTCTCAGAGCAGAGAAGAGAACCAACAACAAACTCAGCCCACATTATGACGTTGAGTCCGGGAATCAAGCCTGGGCCACACTGGTGGAACCGAAGGCAGGTTTTCTAACAGGGTATGCTGTTGCTATGGTAACCCAACCAAGAAAATTGCCATACATGTAGCTTGTTTGCCACAACTTGGCATTGATTGATATCACTATTTTGGTAACAACTGATAAAGGGTGATAGTAATGATCCATCAATGTAAGAGTGCTGGAAACCAGTGTTAGCCACCTTAAGTTTGTAAAGATACTTACATCATTCTCCAGCTGTTTCAGCTGTGATTTCACCAGCTCATTGTTCTTTCTCAAATCTTCAAGTTGCTCTTCTTTTGCTGCAAACTGATCCATCACATGCATTAGCTTCTCATCCCTCTCTCTCATCACAGTATCCAACTCGTTCTGCTTGTTCATCAGCTGTTCTGACATCTGTGATAAACTCGCCTGGCTCTCAGACAGTCGTCCTTGCATTGCTTCATAATCCTTGCCTAGCTGTTCCACAGTTTGTTGCTTGATTTTCAGGTTTTCCTTCAGGTTTTCCATCAGGGAGGATTCAGATTGTGAGTTGTCTTCTAGTGCATCCACCTCATGCTGAAGTCTTGAAACTTCATGTTCGAGCACATCAATCTTGGCTTTGCTTTTTTCAAGTTCACTTCGTTGCTCAGCAACCTGGTTTGCCTCCTCTTTTTTGGTGTCAAGCTCTCTAGTAAGATCGTGTACCTTTGCTGTCATATCTTCCAGCAGCTTATTCCCTTCACTGGCTTCCTCAAGTTTGATTCGTAGCTCTTCATTTTCTTTGCTGAGTTGCTGGGCAGTTTCCTGTTTGATTTTAAGATTTTCTTTCAAGTTTTCCATCTGAGATGATTCTGACTGAGAATTGTCTTCAGCAATTTCTAGCTGACGCTTAAAAAATGAAACTTGTTGCTCGAGGTCCTTAGTTTCCTCCTTACTCTGTTCAAGTTCAGACTGCACTGCCTGCAGCTTTGTAAGCCGTTCTTCCTTTGCAGACAACTCCTCGCTCTGCTGCTGTAGCTTCTTATAACTTTGTTCGAGTAGTTCCTTTAGATCTGTAGACTCAACAGTGCTGAGTCTTTCTTTAAGATCCTCATTCTCTCTGCTCAACTGTTCCAGTGTTTCCTGCTTAAGTCTCAAATTCTCCATAAGATTCTCCATCTCAGATTTCTCCTCCATGGACTGATCTGCAGCACTTGCATTTGCAAGCTGTGCCTCCAGCATAGCACACTGCCTCCTACTTTCCTCAAGTTCATTTTGAACATTTTGAAAACTCCCAGTCTCTCTTCAAGTTGTGCTTTTAAATTCTGCAAGTTACCAATCTCACTCTCTTTCTCCCACAGCCTTTTTGAAAGTTCATCCACTTTGTGAGAGCTTCCTTGCCCTTTAGCATCTTGGTCTGTGCCTGATGACTTTAACTGCGAGTTCAGCTCTTGGTTTTTCCCTTGAAGCTCCTCCAAAGCTTGCTCTTTTGCTCTTAACAACTCTTTTAAATTATCCAGCTCAGAAGAATCCACTTGAAAATCCCCACCTCGAGCACTTGACAACTGTTTCTTCAGGGCAGCATTTTCAGCTTGTAACTGTTCAATTGCTTTGGTCAATTCATCCACAGCTTGCTGCTTAGCTTTCATCTCTTCAGCTTGTTCACCAACTGATGTCCCTTTGCCCTGATCACCTTGTTCTAACTTTACCCTAAGATCCTGATTTTCTTTATTGATGTCCTGTAGGATAGACTGTTTCATTTGCAAACTTTCTCTCATCTCTTCCACCTGCCTACTAAGATCCTTGATAACTGATGCCCCTGACTGATCCTGCAGCAACAGGTCAAGTCGACCCTTCAAGTCAGCATTTTCACGGCTGATCTGTTTTAAGGCTGCCTTCTTTGCAGCCAATTCTTCTTCTAGCTCCTGAGTCCTGTTCTTCAACTCATTCCTTTCAATGTTGGCAATGTCATAGCTATCAAGGCCACCTTCCTATGAAACAATATGGAACTAACAATTAATATTTAATCCATAAATATATGTTGGATACAGGATGAAATAAGCCGACGATGCACACATCTGCCAGTTGACTATAAAATTAATATCCCATAAATTATCCCACAAGTAACAATAAATTGGATTTTTGTTTTCAATTAAACCCACCAAGAAATGGCTAGATTGCTGATTTTAATTTTTAAAACAACCAGAAAACACAGAGAAAAAAGGCAACATGACATAACGACTTTTGCAAAAGTGTGTGAGGGAAGCAAGATGATAGTCACAAAGTTCTCCTTTTAAGCAGCCAAAGTGATTTTCCCTGCCTGTAAACAACAAATTTGCCTGCAAGTCTGACTTTCACCATGATGATTAAAAGATATGAGAGGGATGTCAATATTTTTATTCTTGTGATTTCTCCATCTATTCTTCATTGTTCTAGTTCAATACTGTTTGAAAAGGAAAATCCTGTAACTAGTAAGGTACACTTCATTGAGGTTGGTTATAATATTGAAGGGTGTTCTGTAAAAAAGACATTTATTGCTTTTTTGCCTTAAAATCCAAAATATCTCTAAACTCACTCTACTTTGGCATATAAACTGGAAATGGCATCACTGTCAGAAATGAGGTTCTTCACTAATATTATTTTACAATATTACAAACCTAGGATTGAAAAGAGTAGCTCACAACTTTTCCCAAAACCTCAAGAAACAGAATCAAAAGCATCTGATCCACAGTTGATTTCTTTTGTTTTGAGTTGGTTCAGTTTTAGGCAAAAAGTCATACGCTAATTTCTCGAATACAGGCCTTTAAATCACAAAGTACAGAACTTCATTTCTGACACCATAACCAGCCTGTATGCCAAAGCAGAACGAATTTAGAGAGATTAGGATTTTATGGCAAAAAAAGTGATAAGTGCCCCTTTTGCAGAATACCCTTCAATTACAGTATCTCATATCCAACAAGCATTAGTGGAATAATATTCTGTTAATGAAAACAATTAAGAAAATAATGCTAGCTGATTTCATTTTGCAAGAACAACAAGAAAACAATTTTAAGGAGGCTCGCACCAGTTTTTTTTGGCCTTGGGCTGTACCTGTTGAAATCACAATTTACTATATATAGAAGACTAGCTTCAATTTCCTTGACACTACAACATCTTTTTGAATTATGATCAAAGTTTTTTTTTTCTCGTTGGTTTCAAAGCAAAAGCCGTTAGCATAGCAACGATAACTAATGTGTCACTGCTCATTTTGAACAAGGCTAAAATTCAGAAATTCAAAATTCAGTCAGACACTTCATAATGAAACTTAAAGTCGAGACAACATCTGTAAGAGCAATGCAGGTATCAAGCAATTTTTTTGTTTTTGTTTTTTTTGTTTTGCTTTGTAATTTATTTATTGAATTATTTACATACAATACAGCCAGCCAGCCACAAAACTTGCACTACAGATACTTACACAACTAGAATACAGAGAATGTTTACTTATTTATACATTGTTTTTTCAACAGGACAGGTATCAAGCAAATTGCAAATAATGTTTTGAAGGCCATTTTTGCTCATTCTAGCACTTTTCTTCAAGCTTTACGAGTAAATGTTTAACTTTTACACTTATCTTCTCTGTTCAAGGAATTATAGTGGTAGCATTTAGCATTTTCAATCTATATTGAGCCTCCTAGGTGGTTGTGATTGCAAGATATTAAGTACGAAAAGGGCTAAATTTATGCAAATTACGATCTTTGTGACTTGTCCATATTTTCAAATATTTTACAATGACAGGTACCTGGGAGGCTCAAAGTGAGTTTAAAATGTTTGGCGCCACGATAATTCCTTGAACAGAGAAAAAAAGTGCAAACATTTTTAATATTTCCTCATAAAGCTTAAAGAAAACTTCAGAAATCAACAAAACGGCCTTCAAAACTTTATTTGCAATTAACTTGATAACACTCAAGATTACAGAATGATTTTTTCTAATTTGTCTGACAAGTAGGTAGACGTGAGTAGTTTACACTCATGAATTTTCGTTATGAAGTGTCTGACTGGATTTTGAGATAATTGCCCTTGTTCAAAATGAGTGACCATGCCTTACCGTCGCGAAGTTAATAGCTGTTGCTTGGAAACCAATGAGAAAACAAACTTTGATCATACTTCGAAAAGATGTTGTAGTGTCACTTGAGGAAATCGAAGCTTGTCTTCTATAGGAAATTTTGATTTCAACAGGTATACTAGTGCAAGCCTCCTTAACACTCAATAATTGAGTGTTAAGGAGGCTAGTAATTAGCACTTGTCTAGTAATTAGCCATTTTACCATGGCCAAGAAATTATTTCTTGGCCATGGTAAAATGGCTAATTAATATCTCATTGGCCGCTAAGCCAATCAAAAAGAATTGCATTATTCAGTGATCCAGTTTTTAATATGCATGTGTTATTTGTACATAAGTGTATACAAGTAAGCAAATGAACCATTTAAACGCTGGCTGTAGTTGGAAATGAAAGATTTTCAGTTTTCAGATTTTACACATCCTCTACTTTTAATACAACAGTTGCATCTATTATATAGAAACCACAAGAAACTTGATGATTAAGAAAACTTGTGATTAAGAAAGTCTTTAAAAGCATCAACAGTGCACAGAGTCAAAAAATCCATGAAGGCTTCAAAAGCCTCAGTGAAAAAAAAAAAAAAAAAAAGACTGAAATAATTTGGTTTAATCATTTCCTCGGAAGGCAGCCAGTCAGGCAATGTGTTGATTACAAAAATTTGGTTTATCAACTCTGTAAATAGACCACCATACAGGGATTCAATTAGCTGACGTTTCAAGCGTTAGCCCTTCATTGGAGCAAAATTTCCGTGTTTCTGTTGCACATGAATGATTTGCATATTTAATCACATGCACTGTCACATTCCAACACATTGGCATGCACTTGCATGTAAATGTATGCATAAGCACTTGGTTTTTGCATTAAAAGTTACTTGTCATGATCAGTTGCACAGCAAGGTGTAACATGGTGGCAGCGATGAGTGAATAAATATTAAGCCGTTCTAAAGCCAGAATTTTGGGAGATCATGGCCTCTCCAAGCTCTCTGTTTCTGAGTCTGAAATCGACAGGCGATGATAAGCATGATATGGAAGTTTACATTGAAGATTTAATAGATTATTGCATTATGCAGAACCGGTACAACCCAGAGAAAGAAGCTGTTGAACGGAAATGGATTAAACCGGACAAAGCAATGGCTTGTCTTCGAGCGTCTCTTTCTCCAGCAGCACGAACGATATACAAGTACAGTTTGGGGTTGACCGAAGAGGACCAGAAGAAACCTCACTTAGTCATGGCTGCGCTAAGGGAATTTTACGGTGCCAGTATCGGGGTTTCAGGCGAACGACAGAAATTTCTCAGCCTCATTCAAGAAGAAAGTGAGTCTATTGTTTTGTGGGAAACAAGGATCCGCGACCAAGAAGCACAGTGCGTGTACAAAAATTTCATGGACAAACTCATGAGAGACCAATTCATCACTAGTTTGGCATCCGAGATGTTACACGTTAAACTGATCGGCAAAGGCCATAGGCACCGAGACGCTTCACAAAGGAAAGTCACCTTGAAAGAAGTGGTTGAAGTTGCAAAATGTTTTGAAGCCACTGCGTACCACTAGAAGCAACCAAGAACAAGAAAATTACATAAACCGATCGTCGAAAATTGGAAAGGCAACTTCGCATAGGCCATCGACACCTTGTCACTGGTGCGCTGGCAGCCATCAACAACCTCATCAACAATACTGCCTCACATACATGTAGTTGTATGGCAGGACATGTAACAAATGTGGGGTCATAGGTCATTTCTCGCATGCTTGCAAAAGCAAGGCAAGTCATCAGAGACAATGCCAATAGTCCAATTTTGTCAAAAGTGAAGTGAACAAAGAGGCCTTTGCAATGAATGGTGGGAAGGCAGCGCGAAAATTTTTTGCTCATCTTTACTTGGGACACAGTGACATGACAAAAGTGGTACGAGCCCAGATTAACTCTGCGTCTATGTGCGATACTATGCCTGACGGTTTGTTAAGAAAGCTGTTTCCTGGCGCGAAGGTTTCCAAGGCAAAAACCACAATCAGCACCTATGGAGATCAGACTTTATGCCATTCCCCATTCACCCACCGACGCAGTACCGCAGTAACCAGTTTCTTTAGAAACTAACCCCTTTATTCAATGTGTTGATTAATCTACTTCAAACACATATCATAGCACTCTTTCACACTGCTAGGACAGTTGATTGAGATGTACTGTACTTTGGAAGGCTGTAACACCTTCAACAATGGATAATGAAGATGACTAGAGCCTTGACATGAAACTCGGGCTAAGGATAAAAAATCATTTCATAGCTAATGTAACAAAATTCACTGCATTTTACAGAGGAAGTGAAACAGCTGAAAGCATTCAAGCATTGCCACAACAAATCAAAATGCCTAGGGTGATTATTTGCTACAAAGCCTCTTTATGCTGTTGTGGCAACAAAAAAATTCATTAACAAAAAGCTAATAAGCTTGTATGCAAATATAAGGAATAGTCAGGGATAAAACAGACAGGTGAGACCCCACGAAAGAAGAGACAAAGGAAATTCATTCTTAATTTTAAACAAAATCATCACATAGCTCTCATAACTCAAATCTGATCAGGAAAAATATTCTTTTTGTAAAATAGTAAGCTTAAGACATTAATACCCTGCCTGAGTAAATATTTTGACAATAATGACATCCCTGAGGTACACAAAGAAAGGATATTATATGAAATGAAAACGTGATAATGACCACTTTCATTAGCTAATTGACTTTCTCTTTCAAACACGATCAAACTTTTCGATCAAGAAGGGTAACTGTTTAGCAAATTAGCATGTAAAATGAAGTCGCGAAATATCAACGGATGTATTTACAAACATTTACTGTGTAACAAGCAAATTTTATTAAATGTTATTCAGCGGACGCCTAAACTAATTCATTTTTCCTTTAAACAAAGCCATCGAAACAATACAGAGCGAGAAAGAATCTTTATGGAACCAGCTGAATTGCGGAAATACAAATGCAAAAACTTATTCTCAAACCTCGGAATATTCTCCGCTGGTATACTCGCTTCCACTGACATAGCTTCCCGATTGCGAGTTTTCCTCTTGTTCAGCCTGAAAATTAACGAAGAATACATATCAAACAATTTGTTTTAAATATTTCATGACTAGAGAAAGGCGTGTGGTTTCATTGACTACCAACGGCGTCCTCTGTTGTTATGCGATTATTAACCCACCCACCATGTCATGATTCACGACATACCTTTCAAAACAAAGTTTGCTTCCTCGAAAAAAATATTTCCTGAACAAAATTGCCATTCTTTCAATCAAAGGAAAATTGTTTTTACCCTTTACTCCTCGAGTAAGGTTTCATGGTGTATGTACACAAATCTTCGGCAACGGCGCAAAATATTCCCAAGCGTATCTGTCAGCCGAACTTCAGTTAGCTAAAGGAAATCGTCCATATCTTACTTCGTGCGAAATCGTGATCTGATGTGAAATAAAACGCCATCTCAGCAAGAAACATCACAAACTTAACTGACTTACGGGAAAACAAAACGTGTTTTCGGAACTAAGATGAACCTGAAGCTCACTTTGATTCCTATCTACATTGATAATATGCAATGCGTAAAATTTGTTATTGTTGTGATCGATTTCACTCAAGATTTTCCTATATCTTCTCACTCAAAATTATTGTCTTCAACCTTTTGGACAAAATTCTCAAATTTTGCTATTAAAATGAAAACTCAAAATGGATCTGTTTGCTTTTCACTATGTACAATTGTTTGCATAAACTTATGTGAAATTATTTTGGACTTTTTATGAGCTTTGAACTTTGGCGATATGATCGCACTATGATTTTACAAAATCTAGATGATATCAACTCACATCAAATGGAATCGGCGATCCCAATTCTGATGCGATCGAGGGAGCATCCCTTTCAGTATCTGCTTGGCTTATTTCCTCCACCTCAACATCCTCGCCCTCTGCTTTTGCACCTTTCTCTTCCCCGGCGACTGCAGCTCCATGATGCGGCTTTACACCGCGATCTTGCGAAGTGCTTCTTCGTCTTCGCTCTTTAGCTCCAGGCGAAGGGCTTTGCGCAGAACCGCTGGTTGAAGATGTCCCTTTCTTCTTCTTTTTCTTGGTTCCTGTGCCAGATTTCTTCTTCTGAAACATCTTGAGCTGCAGGGACATTAACAGACCGACTATTAACCACCAGTTGTACATGCGGCAGCTGAAATGCAAACTCAAGTAAAAGAAGTTATGAACTTCGCGCGCTCAGCCACGTCACGAACTTCAAGTTCTCACCTTCTCTTTCCCTGCCTCGACCTTCCTCTGTCTTTCTGAATCGTCGCTTTCCATGGTGAAACCGTCGGGTATGTTCTCGCGTTCACCAGGACTATTTTATGCAGGTATCACTTTCGCACGTCCTCATCCATGTTTGTCAGTCCAACCGCCATTTTCAGCAAGCTTTGTTGTCGATCGACATCTTGAACACGTGACATGCAAAAGTTCTTCGGATATTTTCGAGAAGCACGAAGATTACCGAAACTATTTAACCGAAAGGGTCTGAGCTCTAGAATGAGGATGCATACAGATACCATTGCACTGTGGGTAAGCCGGTGAGAAAGAAATTAAAGATGGCGAACGAACTAGAAGCAGCCGAAGAGTTGTCAAATTCCTCTCCTGAACAGGCCATGGAGTTGCTCTCCTCCATCGGTAAAACACCTTTTTAACATCCCTTATCTTTTCTTGCTCTTTTTAAACTGTGTTTTATCGACAGTCTTTTGGAGTGCGAATAGTTTGTAATATTCATCATGAAAATTAATGATTCTTGGCATTTTTAGTAAAACGTGACTTTGAAGCTAACGACGAGGAAGGGATGAAAATGAAAGAACAAGCTATCCTCAGTCTTGGGAAGATGCTTTCAAAGCATGGAAAAGCAGAAGGTAACATGAATTGGTAATCTGGTGTAAGCCTCATTAAGCTGAATTAACAAATTAAATTAAAATAATGAGGATGAATTCTTATTCAGCCATTTGACAACTGCACGCCATGGCCAGTGATCGTCTTTAATTTTTCGGTCTAATTCCTATATCATTCTAATAACGGAAGCTTTAGATAAACAATTGAGAATAAAAATTAGTGATAAAAATTGTGAATGACGTTTCGATGAATCGTTCATCATTTTCAAATTCGTAAAAACTAAAAGTCAAATTCTTGTGAGTTCTTTATATGCTAAAAATGTGTGTGGGAATCTCGTTGCATGTAATTAAAAACGTTACAATGTGGAACGTAGAAAGTGATAATAATAATAATTAAAGTTCTTAAAAACGCATTCTACATATAAATGTCTCGATGCTTTTTACAGCTAAAAGAAAGAGCTCTCACGAAACAGGTACGTTTTCAAGGCCCTTTTAAAACTATCAACAGAGTTACCTAGTCTAATTGCAAGCGGTAGCTGATTCCATAACTTCGGAGCAATTGCCGCAAAAGATCTATCTCCGTAAGTAACTGTAGCAGTCTTCGGGATAACTAGGAGGTTGGAATCGCTAGAACGAAGAGAGCGACAGGGAGTGTAATGATGTAAAAGTTCGTTAATATACACCGGGGCAAGGCCATTAAGAGATTTGTACGTAAGCAACAGTAACTTAAAAATTATTCTGTCATTTACAGGAAGCCAGTGCAACTTTTTAAAACAGGAGTAATGTGATCAGTCTTCTTCATGCACACAATTAATCTTGCCGCGGTATTCTGCAATCTCTGAAGTTTCTCAATTTCACGAGAGGGAATTCCATAGAGCAAACTATTACAATAATCCAATTTCGATAAAACAAAGGCATGGACAATGCGCTCAGTATCCGCTTGCGAAAGATATTTTCTGATTCTGCCAATAAAATGAAACGAACGCGAAAGAGCGCGACAGGTATTGTTGACATGGGGAACAAAGGTAAGGTGTGAATCAAGCGTGACTCCAAGGTCTTTGATAACACTAGTAGGCTGAACGTAATGATCACCGACTTTAATCGAAGCAATCGGCTCAGCAGGTGAAAAACGCGAAGAGAAATGAATTATCTCAGTCTTCGACGGATTGCATTTAAGCATATTGCATAAATTCCAACTCATGATATCATCTAGACACAAACTGAGATTTTCTAGAGAAGCGATGCGGTTTCCTTTACGCATAAAAATGTAGAGCTGGGTGTCGTCAGCATACATCATTACGTCGAAACCGTGTGCGGAGATGATATCTTCAAGAGGGGCGATATACAACGAGAATAACAGCGGTCCAAGGGCGGACCCTTGAGGAACACCACACGGTAGATATCGTGGTCGAGAAACGATCTTATCGAGGGCGATGCATTGAGGACGACCTTTAAGGTATGATTCAATCCACCGAAGAACCATTTCGGAAAAGCCATAGCGATACCGAAGCCTATCAAGAAGAATAGCGTGGTCTATTGTGTCAAAAGCCGCGGACAGATCTAACAGCACTAAAAGAGCTTCGCATTTATTGTCAATTGCCTGATGTATATCATTAACAACTCGTAGAAGGGCAGTTTCAGTACTATGATGCTTTCTGTATGCTGATTGCATTTTAGCAAATAAGCCATTCGTGGTGAGATAACCCTCAATCTGGGAAGCCACTATTCTCTCTAATGTCTTAGAGAGAAACGATAGATTGGAAATAGGCCGATAGTTAGCAAAGACATCAGCATCGAGGTTGTCCTTTTTTATCAGAGGCCGAATCAGTGACTTCTTGAAAAAAGAGGGAAAAATGCCCTGATCCAAAGACACGTTCATGATATCAGTTAGAGTGGGCAACATAACATCAATGCAGTCCTTTAACAACCAAGTAGGTATAGGATCGAGAGCACAACTTTTACTTTTTGATGACTGAATGATAGTCTTGAGACCATTAGGAGAGACGTGATCAAACTGACTGAAGGAGGTAGAGCACGATACATCAGTCACACATTTAGGCCGCGAGGAGGGTTGTTGAGAGAGAGAACGTCTGATATTGATGATTTTAGATTCGAAGAAGTCGCCAAAACTCTCAACCAAATGTTCAAGAGAGTCATGTGTCGGTAGAGTTGGAGAAGACTTTACGCTGAACATACCATCAACGAGCTTGAAAAGCTGCTTCATATTAGACGTACTAAATTTGTCCTTCAAGTAATTGGTTTTCGAAACCTCCAACAAGCGATTATAATTGCGGCAGGCTTGATAGTAAATTTGCTTGTCGACTGATAACTTAGTGGATTGGAATTTTCTTTCACAGCGCCTTTTAACACGTTTTAATTCGCGAAGATCATCTGAGAACCAAGGCGCGTGTGGCCTAAGGGTTATATTCCTAGTTTGTTCTGGGGCGTACTTGTCAAGTAGAAGACGCAATGTGTTATCAAACGCAGTTATCTTGTCGTCCAAGTCATCAACTGGTTCCTTAGAGAAGGCACGGGAGATGTCCTTCCGAAAAGCATCAAGATCGATGTCCCGAGTCTTCCGACGCGTAACAGTTATACGAGTGGCAGGAGGCCGCGGTAAATTTATGAAGCACACAACCGCTAGATGGTCAGAGAGAAGATCTGGTAAAATTCTTGTATGAGAAATTAGAGTATCCATCTCGCGAGTGATGAGAAGATCCAAAGTATGACCCAAACGATGGGTAGGGCCATTAACATGCTGTTTCAGATCTGCAGAAAAAAGAAGATCGTGGAATTGTTTAGCGTTTGCATTTGCATTGTCATCAACATGAAAGTTGAAATCACCACAAAGAAGAAATTGATAGGATATAACAGTCAACTCCTCTAAGAACGCAGAGAATTCTGAGAAAAACTTTTCTACTGTAAAGCCATTTTTCTTGGACGGTGGAGGCCGATATACTGTCACAAGGCGAAAAACCTTATTACCAGAGGTGACAGTTAAATCAAAATGTTCGAAAGTAGAAAAAATACAGCCTTCATTTCGCGTAACTTGGAGCCCTTTCCGTGCGATAACAGCAAGTCCACCTCCTCTACAAGTGGTTCTTGGCAGGTGATAAACAGCGTAATCATTAAGTGAATTCGTAAGGTCGGCGATGGTGATGCTATCGTTCGCGGTAAGCCACGATTCAGTCACAGATAAGAGGTCAAGACGATGAGATAACATAAGATCACATAGCGACGATACTTTGGTTTTCAGTGAGCGAGCATTCCAAACACCGAAACGTAGTGGTGGACGACAGCATGACCGAGGTGATATCAGCGGAATACGAACAAGATTGTTGTCATTGCGTCCTGAGTGAAATGCAAATTGGTGACGACGAGGTGTCATGGCGGCTTGAATATTAAAAACCTTCGTTGCTTCACGCGCCCTGACCGTTCTTCCACTCCGGCATCCACGATAGGGCCGCTTCCATGTGGGTCTTGAAGACGAAGAAGTTGGTCCAGGATTTAGTTCAACATCCATATGGACAGTTATGTCAATTTTAACAGAGAGAGAATAACAAAGATATCCATGCTTCATCCATAAACACACCGGCCGCGATACAAACAGCTTTCGCTTTAAGCGAAGGAAACTGCTTTGGTGAACTCTAAAAGTCGCTTTTTCCAAGTGAGGAGCTTTGTAAAAACGCGAAAAGTCGACTAAAATGGATGCTGACATAAAAAGCACAAGAAATATGAGAGGAAAATAACGAGCATAAATACGCATTGCAGCCATTGTTCGGCGCATACATTAGGTACTAAATAGTTTTGCTTTGATTGAATCAGATTGAGTGTTCAGCTTAGGTTTCATTTCTTGGATAAAAAGCATTTCGTAAATTAAGCATTCAAATTTCCCATGACAAACTCACAAGAACTCACAAGAATTTGACTTTTAGTTTTTACGAATTTGAAAATGATGAACGATTCATCGAAACGTCATTCACAATTTTTATCACTAATTTTTATTCTCAATAATTCCTATATCTCATCGTAAACTCCCTCGTTAGTCCCCTCGTAAACTTATTTGTGGCCTGTCACTGACTGCTCAATCCACGCCAAGGGAAGTAGTCGCTGAAGCCGAATTAGCTGTCCTCACAAATCTTGGAATTGAAATGTCTTTTAATTATATGTGACCCTCCACGGGATTTCAGGGAATAAGGTGAACGCACGCACACGGCACGTTATAACACGCTCGCACGCTAATGGCATGACACGCTTACCGTGCGGGTATGCATATAAAGACAATTGATACTGGATAGCGTGTTCGTAGCCATTGTTCTTATCTGGTTAACACGGTAGAGCTTTGTTTTTAAAACACGCTAGATTTTTTGTTTTTTAACACGCAAAGTTTCTTTGTTTCCTTGACACGGTATAATTCTTAACACGCTAGCTCATCTTGTACAACCCAGCTTACGTATACTTCGTGACTTGTATTTGTCAGCTTCTTATTTGTGAGAATGGTGTTTGTAAAGTATATTATGTACAGAATATAAACGAAAATAAAGAAAACCTACTGTCCTATTCGAAAGTTTTAATAAGAAAAAGGAAACATTAACGGCAAATCACGGCTCTTTCCCTCAGGATTTTCTCAAGCAATTCAGTGAGCACGACGTGTTTCACAAGGTCCAGTGACCAATGGATCCCAGTGTGAACACATGAATTATTTTTTTTAAAACTTCTTACCTTTTAAAATATACATCCCTATCACCTCACGCAGTGAATAAGCGGTACCGTATCTTTGTGCATCCTTTAGGAACAGATTTCCTCCATGTCTCCTGATCGACGTGGTCGCCGTTTGTCACTCTTAACGGGCCCGAAATCGTATTTTTAGATCAAAGTTTCAAGAAAAGTAGGGTGTGATCTGACCTCCAATGAAGTCTATTTTGTTTCTTTAGCTGATAACTTCACTGTATAATTTTCAAAACTTTTGAAACTCCCAACAAAACAGCTTACGGGCCCGGTAATTACCGGGAGCTTCGAGAAACAAGCCCCAGGACCCTGTGCGTGCCATTCCCTCGCTTTTGGTTTCCATAGTTACGCGGTTTACAACACAAAAACGTTTACACGCGCGAAGGAACACACAACGCTTCGTACTCGTCTATTATCAAGTTTCAAAATGCAATCACAAAGTAATGATTTCTCATACTTTCTTACCGGCGAAAGAGATTTAGAATCTCTGGCAGAAGATTATTTTAGCGCCAGACCAGTAGACGAGCAAGATGATCAAGAGGACAACTACAGTTCTGACTTCAGCGGCGATGAAACTGATCAGGAAATTGACTCCGATGTTGACTTTGACTTTTCGGAGTGTGATACATCTGAGCGATCGAGAGTGCAGGCATTTGTGACCAAACCATGTGGATGTGCACATGGATATAAAGGAAGTCCATGCAGCTCCACTATACAAATTGAGGACATCATCGATTGCCGAAACAACTGTGGGGAACTTTCCTCGACTGAACTAGATCTGGTAATTTTAGGAATGATCCAAAGTACCATGAACTGTGACGAGGTCAGCTACTCAGGGAGAGCAGAGAAAACGAGGCAGCGAACCAGGATGCCGTTCTATTTCCACAGCCACCGAATCTGCCTGAAAACCTTTCTTTTCATGCATCGTCTCCACAAGACCAGATTCTACAGCCTCGTTAAACATTATCGGGTTAACGGACTATCGCTTCGTACTCACGGCAACAAGAACGTCTACCAAGCTCCGCCTTCAGTGCTGCCACTATTGAACGGGTAGTAAAGTTCATCATGAATGTCGCCGAAGACCAAGCCCTTTTACTTCCAGGACGTGTTCCTGGCTTCAAAAGAATTGATGTGAAACTGCTGCCGAGCTCCATGACAAAATCTCGTCTTTGGAAAAGCTACCAAGGTGCGTGCGCTGCTGACGGACACGAATCTGTTGGATACTCAAAGTTCTGTGATTTGTGGACCCAACTTTGCCCCTTCATTGTCATAATGCGACCAGCGTCCGATCTCTGCTGGACATGCCAGAAGAACAACAACCAAATTCTAAAATCAGCTAATTTACCGGACAATCAAAAGGCAGAAGTTGTAAGGCAGCAAGAAAACCATTTGAGGCTTGCTGCAGGGGAGAGGGATTTCTACAAAAACTGCTGCAAAGCAACGAAAGATACCCTCACCGAACACTTAAGGAACGTTGAATTTTCCGAGAAACGAGCACCCTGTAGTCTTGAAGGAACAGTCCACTACTCGTATGATTACGCGCAACAGCTTCACTACCCTGCCGACCCTTACCAGCCCGGGCCAGTGTATTTCAAGACCCCACGTAAATGTGGTTTGTTTGGAGTGTGTTGTGAGGCCATACCAAGGCAAGTTAACTTTTTAATCGATGAAGGTGTACTTACGGGAAAAGGCGCAAACAGCACAATATCGTACATGCACTACTTTTTTGAGCGGCACGGACTAGGTGAAACATTTGCGCAAATTCACGCTGATAACTGCGGGGCGCAAAATAAAAACAATGCCTTCATGTGGTATTACCTTTGGAGAGTGCTGACGGGGCGACACCACACAATCCAGTATAACTTTTTGATTGCGGGACATACGAAATTTGCACCAGATTGGTGCTTCGGACTTGTCAAACAAAGAACGAGGAAAACGTTTATTTCATCACTATTTGATATTGCAAGGGCAGTCGAGGATTCCGCGATAGTGAACACGGCCGAGTTAGTTGGATTGCACGACGGCACAGTACTGATCCCAACGTACGATTGGATGAGTTACCTCGATACATTTTTCAAGAAGATTCCGCATCTGAAGACTTATCATCACTTCCGATTTGATAAAGCCTTTCCAGGAACAGTGTTTTGTAAGCAGTATTTTTCATCTGAGGAAACGGCTATTAACATTCTTAAAACTGACAGGAACATGCTGCAAGCAGGCCGTTTGCCTCCTGTTATTACACCTAAAGGCATTAGCCATGAAAGGGCCGAGTACCTGTTCAAAGAAATCCGTGAGTTTTGTCGTCCAGGAACCGAAGACTTTGTTGCCCCAGAAGTCCGTTGAACTACGACTCAGTTGTAAACGAACACGTTTTTTTTGTTTTACTATAAATTTTAAATCATATGCATGTTTGTGAACAGAAGTTGTTATTAGTGGTAGTTTAGACTCTTTATGATACTTTTTTTCTTTTTAAAATAAATTAAATTGAAGTAAACAGTTGCAATATTATTTTTCTTGATTAGGCAACAGCACATAGCAAGTTTTTTTCCATTGGCAAATAGAGAGACGTGCAGCAGCAGCAACTTTATTATTTGGGAAGAAAATAAATTAGGGTGAACTCTCACAATCTCTCTTTTTATATCATGTGGGCAACCAAAATAGCTTGAAAAGCAAGGTGCCTCATTAGTAACAACTAAATTATCCGGGGAAGAAGTCAACTGAAGTGAATCCTTCTCGATCGTGCCGACAAAGTAAGAGTTTTCCTTTCTGGAATAAAAGCACGCCTTTTAAAACAATTTAACTCATCGGACAAAGTGAATCCTTCTGGATCGCGCGTGCAAGCGTGAGACTTTTTACTTTTAATATTAACGCTCGGCATTTAAAACAACTTTATTACATTAGACAAAATGAATCCGTCTGCATGGATCGTGGGTCCACCGTGTCTTTTTACCTTTTAATTAAATAAAAGCGCGGCATTTAGAAGAACTTATTTTCCCGGGAAAAGTAAAATGAAGTGTATTCACCATTGCGCGGGCAATATTGGGGCTTTCTCTTTCTGAAATAAAAGCGCGGCATTTAGAACAACTTAATTATCATGGGAGAAAAGTAAATTGTAGAGAATAGATAAATGATAGATAAATGATTCGCGGTAGCGTTAACTGTTATTTGTTAGCGTGATTTGGAGTAAAAAATTTGCCAGATCTTTTTTCGATATCTCTTGTAGTATGTTTTTTTTTCCTTTTACTATAAAATCTGGTGTTCAGAACATCTAATTTTCTTTTTTGTTGTTCTGTGTTTTCTTCTTTTTACGCGAGTTGAGAATAAAAGTTTTCTGCACCTCAGAGTCTTAATTTCCGCATATTGTTACAGGAAAGGTGAGCGCGGCATTTAGAACAACTTAATTTTCCTGGGAACAAGTGAATTAAAGTGAATCCTCTTCGATCACGCCGACAGCGGGCGAGTTTTTCCTTTCTGAAATAAAAGCGCGGCATGTGGAACAACTTATTATCCCGGGACAAGGGAAATGAAGTGCATTCTCGATTGCGCTTGCAATGTGTGGCTTTTTCTTTTCTGAAATAAAAGCGCGGCATTTAGAACTCAATTATCATGGGGAAAAAGTCAATTGTAGAAAATAGCATGTAACAAGTATCTTTACGTAATAAATGATGTGCGGCAGTGTTGAATTTGTTATTTATTAGTGTGATTCGAAGTAAAAAAAATGCAAAACCTTTTTCTTGATCTTTATTGTAACGTATGGTATTTTTTCCTTTTATTATAAAATCTGGGGATTCAGAACATCTAATTTTCTTTTTTTGGTCGTTTCCTGTTTTCTTCTTTTTCGCGAGTTGTGAACAAAAGTTCTCCGCACGTCAAGTCTTAATTACAAACTATTGTTACAGGAAAGGTGAGCGCGGCATTTAGAACAACTTAATTTTCCTGGGAACAAGTGAATTAAAGTGAGTCCTTCTCGATCGCGCCGGTAGCGGGTGAGTTTGTCCTCTCTGAAATAAAAGCGCGGCATTTGAAACAACTTATTATCAAAAGTTTCCCGCACGTCGAAGTCTTAATTACAGACTATTGTTACAGAAAAGGTGAGATTTTTCCCTCCGCCCATAAACAAATTCATTCTTTTAAGTTTTGTCATTGGCCAGTAATAATATCCGCAGCTATTTAAGAAGTGGTACTTACTAACGTTACTTCACTATCCAATTACACGATCTGATCATGGCTCTCAGAAATCTTACGAAAGTTGCCAAGCTGTCCCTGGTTTATTTCAGTACTGATAAAAGCACCTGCATTGTGGATACCAAAAAGTTAAAAGATAAGGAAACAAAAAGTTCTTTTACTGACCTCGCGCCGTCGACTTCTTCAACTGTTACCATCAGAAACAGTGGCAAATTACTGGAAGCAATGGTCATTGCAACCCATGGTAAGTTCCTTTAGATCTGTTATTAAAATTTATGCTGTCAGTAGATGTGCGACCGACACTAATTTTTCGTTTGACTTCTTTCCAGATGACATCTCCTATCTTAATCACCAAGAGAAACTGTTCGTGGACGATCCTGCAAACGCTCACCTGTTTGACGAATGCTCTCCCTTGAAGCCACAGAGCAAGCGAAAGCGTTCAATTGAAGACACTCCTGGCTTACTCAAAACGAAAAGAACGCAAGATGCTGAGAAAGACGAGGTGAGTAAAATAGTCTTTTAAATTGCCATCGTTTCGTCTGCTTCCTTTTATTGCTAACGTTTTAGCTTCTTTCGTTTACGGCAACCTAAATTTTGAGAAAAGTACGGGTATTGACGATAGTGGATAGAAAATATTATTGCTATACTTTATATTC
This sequence comes from Pachyseris speciosa, assembly GCA_016490735.1. Taxonomy (NCBI): domain Eukaryota; kingdom Metazoa; phylum Cnidaria; class Anthozoa; order Scleractinia; family Pachyseridae; genus Pachyseris; species Pachyseris speciosa. The sequence goes on along the minus strand of JAEMWC010001132.1, from coordinate 70,015 downwards.
CAGAAGTAGTTCATGGTTAGGAAAAAGAATTTTCTGACGACAAGAGTTTTTCTTCTATCTGATTCCATTGCTCACTAAAATGCATGTTTCGTAAAACGCGATCTTATGTCTCGAGAAAGATGCTAGGGAGTTTAAGATCCCACTACGGCGAAGGCAACAAAAATGTCAAATAGCACTGATTGACGTCGTGAATAGACTAATTCAAGTTTTATCAACAACGTGAACATACAACGACGAATCTCTTTTACCGCTCTTTTTATTTAAACTTCGCTTGGATATTTTTCTTAAGATGTCAACTCCAGAGAGTTCGCCTAAATAAAACAGCGACCGAGTTGGAATAATCGCTCTTAACTATGCTCTTAAGTTTCAAGCTTCATAGATCGTGAAATCATTAGCCATATATCTAGCAGCGTTATAGTTCCAGAATAGCATGCTATTCTAAAGTTCGTAATGCGAGTTTGGTTAAAGGTTTGTCTAAAAAGTTGTCACTAAGTGTTGGGTTCATATATTTAGCGGCTTGTTTGGTTCGGCAGTGGATGAAAGAACGAGGAATAATTGATGTGCGTGTAAGAGCAAACGAGCCTAACGAGCCGGCTTTTTTGTGCATGGTTAAAAGTGGCCCTGTATTCTGTAATTTAGCCTAGGTCTAGAATGGTTTAAGTTATAACATAGCTAGCTGTTCCAAATCCGTGTTTCGTGAAGAACGTTCTAAAATTTTTAGATCGCCGGGACAGAGTTCTAAAATACCTTGGTTTTTCTAAGTAAAGTTAAAAATGCGAATTTGATGTTGAGTACTAGTTAAATATATAGGCATGTTGTGTGTGCTGAAGATGTATCACTGACAGTAGTATTAATTGCAGGTGCAATTGTTGGCTGAATTTCTTAATGAACAAAACCAAAAACAAGCCGAGCTAAAGAGGAAGAGAACCGGAGACCAACGTGTGGAGACAAGCGAGGCGAGCGTTCAGTGCCACATTAGTATGCGCTCTACAGCTGACGCATCAGTACAGACCGACCACTACGACGTGACGACCGAGTTGCGACAGCAGATATTGAACCTGACAGAGGTAGTTAAGCAGTTGACAGCACTCAAGTGTCTCCATCAGCATGAGCCGAAGCCTGCTGCTTCTCCGTTATTTGATGAAGATTCAGACTTCCCAACATTGGATTCAGAAGCAGTCGCATCTCTGATGGGTTTCTGTAGCAGCCCCACTGTCCAAACTTCTCAGGAAACAGCCACATCCAGCATAGAGCCCAGTGAATCTCAGCGTCCCGTCCTGAGTACATTCCATCAAATCCACAGAGAAAACCTATCGCCCGTGTTTCCTCCCCAGGTGGCTCCACCAAGACCGCCCCTGCAGACTGTTGATCAGAACGTCATCCCATTAGTGCCAAGCAGCCACGGGCCAACCGATGAGCAGCGAGCCAAAGTCACTTCAATTGTAGCGACTGGTACTGACATGTCTACTGCCGCCCTTGCTTGTGTTGATGTTCTTTTCACGGACAACGAGATGGCGAGGTGCAACACGTCAGGAACTAAAGGTTTCCAGCAGTTGGACAGTGCAAAATTAGGCTTCCTTGTGTCCGTTTTACAAAGAAAGTTTGACTCGACATGTTTTAGTGAGCAATGGAATCAGATAGCCGTGCGCATTAACACCAAGTGTAGAGGGAAGAGAAGGACTCTTATTCATAGACTTAAGAAAACTAGTTTATTTGGAAAACACTGAGATGGCACTATTAGTCTGTCTTTTGCGCATTTTAAATTAGAATCAATATTTTTTAGATTGCATCGGGTGTTTTTCTCAGTGTAACTACCCCTTTTCTTGAAAAGGCGCAATTTTGAAAATGCATTTTCTTGTTTTCGTTCTTGATATGTATGTAGGTTTCATCTGATTTTTCCTGTAAAATAATCACATTTGTTAGTAATTCAAACCAAGAACAGTCAGGCAGTTTACATGTAACTTAAATAAAGTTCGACAGTTGATTTAAACGTCGCATTTTACATGTGCCGAATCGAATTGAAATTATGTTAAATAATTTATGTTTGTTCGAATGGGAATTTAAAACACGTCACTCGCGCTCAGCAATTTTATTCGGCAAAACAATGCGACGTTTAAATTGAATGAGCCGAACGTATTCATTCGAGTCGACTAAAATTAGTATTTGATTCGGCGCATGTAAATGCGACGTTTAAACCAGGCCTAAGTCACGTTTTTGCAAGCGAAGAGTTTGAATTGATGCCAGTAAAGGTAAAAAAGCCCGTCAATTGAAGCGATACGTTTCTCAGAATATTTCAAGTAATTCCTGGAACTCTACAGTAAATAAAGTCGGTGTTTTGGCTAAATATGTATTCAGCGAGGGTTTGTTGTATTTATCTAATTGATAAATTGCTTCAGTTTTAAAAGCGTTCCTGGAAATGGAAAGTGTGACAAGGTTTGTTCTCTCTTGGTAGTAAAACCGTTTGTAGACGACGGAAGCAAAGATTGAAAATGATTTGAACCCGATTGGAAATCGCTCTTTCACTCACTCCATCGCTCGCGTTCTGTTAATCTTTATATCGTTGTTAGCTTTAAGTTACAGAAGAAGAACTAAAAGAAAGAACAAAGTTCAAATTTCAGTTTTTATCGATCGCCTTCGCGTCGTGTTTGATTACATGCACAGTTATTTACCACTGTTAATGTCAAAATATCAACAGTAGAAATAAACTTCATTTTCCATTGGAAACTACTAGCCTTCCCGAGTAAATTTAACGATATAAATTAAATAATGCCTCCGATACTCTAGCAAACAAAGAAGCACGGTGAGAACACAGTTTACAGGCAGAATGATAATTAATATTATCAAACCAAAAGTCTCAATAATAACAGCCGTTTCGGGTGTACAACCCTTCTTCAGTGTACGACAAAACTGTGTGTGTGCGTGTTTATAGTATACATGTAGTAGCGCGCGCATGTATGCAAATTCTCAGTTTAAATAAAGCTGAAATTGATTGTCCGTTCGGCTGGAAAATCCCTCACTTATTAACGGAAGTGAAGTCCTGGGCTTTGCATCATATGAGTTAGGCGATCAGTCTTTCTTTTGCTCGAAAACCTGTAAGGAAAGTGAGCGTGACTGCGAGCGTGACATACAAGGGGCGAGTGGAGAAGCCGCGAGTACCGCGGGCGTTTAAAGATTTTTTCGCTCGTCTTCCGACGCCCGCGCGACTTACGGCTCGCGGCTTCGCATATTACGTTCGCACGCTCATGGACACTCAACGTGTTTTGAGTCCTTCCTTCCCTTGCTTTTGACTGCGGATTTTCGCGCAAAAGAGACACTGCTTGCAGTTTACATACGAGTTCGCTTCGGTCCGTGTTTGTCAAGCTACTTTAAGAAATCGAGGAATTGTAAAAAAAAGGGAGAACTCAAATGCCGGATTAAATGAATGAACAACAAGTCGAGATATTGCATTGTGTTCGGCGAATCATAGACCGATGTTGAACTGGATATCGACAACTAGAATCATATTGTTGAGCAAATAGAAAGCCTTACAGCTTACGACGTACTGCTTGTACAAATCGACCGCAACTTCAACTTCAAAGAGCGTGTTATAAATTTGACACGGTCACCGTGTTATACTGTGCAAAGTTGCAAGCAAGATCTTAACACGTTCCTTTGTCTCTACCGTGCGAAGGAAGACAATGGCTGCGATGTTAATGAGGCAAGTAACTAACACGCAGCTAACGTGTTAAAAGCTAGTTCTTTTGTTTTAGCGTGCGAGCGTGCCGTGTGCGTGCGTTCACCTTATTCCTTGAAATCCCGTGGAGGGTCACATATTATAATTGAAGGGCTCGGAGCATAACCATCCTATGTCGAATTTTGAGTCGTTTTTCGATTTTGCTTGGATTTGTCTGAATTTCTGCATGTGAACTGCAATTGGATGGAAACACATTGTATGGTATTTTTTTGACTGATTCATCCAGAATTCAGAAATGCATTTTTTGTTACTAAGAAGATGTAATGCAACTTGCAAACCACTCCCATGGAAGGTTGGTTTCTTGGTGTACGTTAGAAAAAATGCATTTCTGGATTCTGGATGAATCAGTCAAAAAAATACCATACAATGTGTTTCCATCCAATTGCAGTTCACATGCAGAAATTCAGACAAATCCAAGCAAAATCGAAAAACGACTCAAAATTCGACATAGGATGGTTATGCTCCGAGCCCTTCAATAGTATGGTGGAGTATGCTAATTAACAATGCCCATGGGTATTCTTTGCGTGAAAGACTAAGCGCCAAATGCTCGTAACCGATTTAAGAGAACACAGAACGTTTCTGTTCAGTTAGACGTAATGCGCAATGTGTCGTTTTTGCTGAATCATAACACTCGACAAGCTCGCTTGGCACGAAAACAGTGCACAATATTCGTGGTTGACTTAAAAAACGGCACACAGTAGTCTTGGTTAATCTCAGGTCAGCGCGCAAAGATTTTGTCCGACCTGAAAACAGCACTCACTCCGAAGAGATTCAGGGTTATTGTTGGGTTTAGGTTGGACTTAACATTAGGGCTAGAGCGTCGGCTAGGGCTAGGGATAGGGTTAGGGACATGGTTAGGGTTAGTGTTGATGTTAACGTCAACGCTAGCGTTAAAGCGCAGTTGTTTTAGTCCGAATCAGCTTGACTTAAGGGTTCGTCCGAGTCGAAAACAGCGCCTAGTTGCCTTGGTTGACTCTAAGTTCTTTCGGAAAGGCTTTGGCCGATATAACACAGCGCTAAAGTCGGTTGTTTGTCTTAAATCCAGCGTACAAAAACCTCGGTTGATTCTAAATCAGTGCGCAAAAAGCTTGCCGACGGCTGAAAAATCACAAAATATTAAAGACGGCTGTTTTGACTTGAAGAAACTTTTTGCCATGACAACTCCTATTGGTGACCTACAGCAAAAATTTGAGTTAATCAGATGTCCTAGAGCAAAAATTAAGAGTCCTAAGAGTACGCTGTTTTCCGTCATGTTTCGTTTACTCAGAACGTTGTGTTGCGTAGTAAATTAAAACTTGCGCGTGGTTTCGTCAGTTGAAACGTTTTTGATGGATTCATTTTCATCGTCAAGTGGAAAACAATGGCATGAAAATCTTAAAATTAACGTAAATGACGACAGTGAAAGAATTTGACAGAAATACTTAACTCTTTTGTGAAATTAACTTGGCTCCAAAACGTAAAAAAATTTGCATGAAATTCAATCCCTTTATCACGCGTGATGGATTGTCTCATCACAATGACTGTAGTCGCGCACAAATGTTTATCTCGCGTGAGAATACTTTTTGCTGTAGTTTATTAGCCTCCATAGAAGCAAAAAACCGAGGCGATCAACGCAAAAGTGATTTCTGTGTTAAAATTCGGCAGCGTGTTTACCTAATATTCATTCTCACTTGTTCATCAGTCACGGATATATCACGAACTAACAAGCGCGGATGTTACGGCAATTCACCGGTTTCGCAGAGGTTGTTGGTTCGAATCCCGTACAAGCGGTTTTTTTTTTCCGTTTTGTTTTGTTTTGTTTTGTTTTGTTTTTGTTTGTTTGTTTGTTTTTTATTTGGTTTCACTACTGCTGAAGTTGTGTTCCTAACTGCGGCGATCGTTCACGTTATAATCCGTTGTTTACGTACATCTGATTCACACAGACGAATCGCGAGGAGTACCGCTTAATATTGCTTTGAATGTTTGCCGTGCGCGCCAATGCAACTCTTTTCCATGGATTGTGTTCAAGATACTCATCGAAAACGGGCAGACTTCACTTCGAGCCGAATGAATTTTCGGTAGCGTTTCCGAAGTTCGACTAACTATTCCACGGCTAACAGTAAAAGCAAGCTGCGATTTCATGTCACGATTGGTTTCAAAAAATGCGCTCTTCAAAATTAATGAACAATGGAAACCTCGGTGCAGCAGCTAGACAGTTTTCAAAGTTATTTTATAAGGTAGAGTTTTAACTAAAAACAAGTAATCTTCCCCAACCCACCGTCCCGCGCGAGAGTTTTTGACTTCAGACAGCGCCCTGTTTGACCGCAATGAATTCTGGGATCATTGTCTGCTCCAAGTGCGAAGAACAACAACTCTTCAAACATACACTTTTCGCCCTTAAGTCCAAAAACCACTCTCGCTTTCCCAGCTTTTAGCACCGCAACCTTTCAGAAATGGAACAAGACTAGCAACGACGCGCCGCTTTTGAGGCGAGAGTTGTTTTCAGACTTTTTCCGCCTGGCTTCTACTCTGTACCCCAAAACGCTAATATCTCATCGTGATTTGGTAAGCAAAGAGAAAACGCTAACTGGATTCTTTCAGAAGCGTTAAGAACTTGCGGATCTCCAGACTTTTCATGACGTCTTTCGATCACCAAGCGGGAAGGCAAACCGATAATGCAGTTAATACGTAGCGATCCGCAGCTCCAGCACTCACGTAAGTTTCGTATCCGATGAGCTTAATCGATGTTTTAACCGCCAAATTTATAGTCTACGTCACACTATCAAACAATCCTTTCTACCCGTCAATCATTTCACGTCCAGTTTTAGTTGTACCCCTCACAAATGTTCACATAATTCACGTATGAATATTAATACGGTACGCATGCAAATGAGCTTCACTTCAATTGAAGGGCTCGGAGCATAACCATCCTATGTCGAATTTTGAGTCGTTTTTCGATTTTGCTTGGATTTGTCTGAATTTCTGCATGTGAACTGCAATTGGATGGAAACACATTGTATGGTATTTTTTTGACTGATTCATCCAGAATTCAGAAATGCATTTTTTCTTACTAAGAAGATGTAATGCAACTTGCAAACCACTCCCATGGAAGGTTGGTTTCTTGGTGTACGTTAGAAAAAATGCATTTCTGGATTCTGGATGAATCAGTCAAAAAAATACCATACAATGTGTTTCCATCCAATTGCAGTTCACATGCAGAAATTCAGACAAATCCAAGCAAAATCGAAAAACGACTCAAAATTCGACATAGGATGGTTATGCTCCGAGCCCTTCAATTATTTTGGAAGATACTTGGAATGCATCCCAGAGCACGGAGGGAGTATAAATTAGTGGAAATGAGAAAAAGATTTCCAAACGACCTCATACATGTACATTAATTTTCTTCTATATGCATCACTCTCTTTTTAAACCTGTTCCAAAATAGCAAACATGAAAGGAGTAAAATTTGAGTAATTAACGTATGGTGCTGTGCAGAAATCTTGCTGAATTGAGGGTGGTGTAACTTCTAACACCATTGTGAGAGTAGCCCAATTAATACTGAATGAAAGGAATTGAAGTTTATCAAATTGCAACATAACAATGGTTCCTGAGGAATTTACCTTAAACATCCCCAAAACAGAATCACTTGTCTTATCCAAGCTTGATTCTTGGAAAATGGAATTGATCTTCGTAACAGATACTGTCAGGGTCAAAAGTACTGTTCTTGAAATCAACGATAATACAGGGTTTTCCTTTTCGGCTGGTGACCCGCGATTTTTGCCACCTGTGAACAGCTCATTCGCTGGCAATTGAGCAATAAAGAATCCTTGCTGTCAATGGCCGTTTTTGTACTAGAGACGCATAAACCGTCTGGGACGAACTTGGGCAAACATTTGTAGTGCATCTGTTTAGTTCGACTAGTGTAAAGACGGGCACAAGATGCATTATGCGTCCAAACGAACTATCTTGTTTATTGCGTCTTTACAGGCAAACTAAAGCGGATAGTTCGTCTAGACACATAATGCGTCTTGTGCCCATCTTTATACTAGTCAAACTAAACAGATGCACTACAAATGTTTGTCCAAGTTCATCCCAGACGGATTATGCGTCTCATGTATTTCGTCCCATCTTTACACTACTCGGATAAAATGACAGACGCATAATTTGTCTGGACGGATAATGCATCTCTAGTATACACCGAATGCAAATATGGCGGACCACTCGGTCGGCGCCCGGGACGAGTCGCATAAAAGCGAGGCTAGTAAGGCTTCGATGTTTTATTTTTACATCCTCGAAAGGCTAGTTCCTTCGACGTCGATTTGGCTCGTTTTGTTTCGCCCTCCCTACGCGTTTTTGTGTTCCTGAATGCCACCAGAAGGGAGTGAAATCTTCCACAGCAGAGAAAGTGTTTTTCTCAGTTTACCCATTTGCCTCTTAGGGGAAAACCGACGAAGGAAAGGAGTTCACTATATCTCCGAAGGAACTGTTTAAGTTCAGCCTGGAAGATCTTAGAAAATGTGTAAGCGATCGCATTTACCTCCAAGTCGTTGTTATTTGTCTCAATGCTTTTACTGGCTTCAATGACGGGGCAGTTGAATTTCATTCGCTTGGTTACTACACCGTAGTATTTGTGTCGTGCGATTCCGTGCGAGTGGACGCGGACGTAAACAAAAACTTCTTCTATGGGGACAGAGGATGTCTTTCGAGAGGAGCTTTTCTTTACCCTGGGGAAGGTTCTGGCCATGCAAATCATGTTGGAACACCACCAGACACCACATAAGCTCGTCACTGAACCAATTTTTGTAAGATCTTCTATCCTGAAATGATGATCGGACATGATGTAGCGAACAAACTTTAGTTCCCGCGGCGATCCTGAACTCCTTTTCTTCGTCTCAACGAATTGCATTAATCCACTATTTTGCCTTAGAGATGAATGGTGGAAGATTTTTATCCCTCCTCGAGGCATTCAGAAACACTGCAACTCGTACGCACAGCGAAATAAAACAGACCAGATCTACAACGAACCAAGACTTTTCTGCAAAACAAAACATCAAAGCCTGACTAGCCTCGATTTCATGTAGCTCGTCCCGGGCGCCGACTGAGTGGTCCGCCATATTTGCATTCGGTGTATAAAAAGGGCCAATAATTTTTCAGTCTTAAAACAAAGTAATGCACTAATGCACCCACTGTTCTCCGCCTCCCTTGCCCAAGTCGACTGCAACTTCATTTGAAAAGGAAAACCCTGTAAATGCTAAAGGTAAATGTTTACAGTGTACATGTAGTAGGGAAATTTAACATGGTTTTGGGGGAGAGGGTGCCTTAGTATATTTGGGGGTATAATTATGTACAGTACCGCTCAGAGATATGCGGCCACAAATCGACACATTAAATACGTTGGCAAGAAACGCGTTAACGCATTTGCGCTAATGCATTGTGCATGGAAAACGCACATACAGCAAAGTCTTTAGTACATGTATGTATGAGATAGCTTATTGTTTTCCTTTAGTTGATGTCTCATTGTTTGTTTAAAACGGCCTTCAATTTGTCACAAAACTGAAACAACAGCGAGCATGAATTGTCGGCGTCATGGCAAACATAAAATAGTGATATCTCCGGTTTTACAAGGTGCACAGAGATGATTAAAACGGCAAAATATTTCTTCCAGGCTGAAATTTGATATAAAGCTTTATGATGTGCCGTTTGAAAAGAGTGATTTCTTTCCAAGCAAAGTCTATTGTGTTATTTTTAACTTGCACGAGCGAGCGTGAATTTTCAGCGCACAGCAAACATAAAAATAATAGTGATATCTCCGGTTCTACAAGGCGCACAGAGATGATTGAAACGGCAAAATACTCTTTCGTCAAGGCTGAAATTCGATATAAAGCTGTTTATGATGCGCCGTTTAAAAAGAGTAAGTTCTTTGCAAGCAAAGTCTACTGTCATAAAATTCACAAAGTCTTCAGTGTTGTTATTTTTAGCAAGCACCAGCGAGCGTGAATTTTCGGCGTCGCAGCAAACATAAAATATACATAGCGATATCTCCGCTTCTACAAGGCGTACAGAGACGATTAAAAGGGCAAAATACTTTTTCTTCAAGGCTGAAATTCAATATAAAGCTTTTTTATGGTGCGCCATTTCAAAAGAGTAATTTCTTTGCAAGCAAAGTCTATTGTGTTGTTATTTTTAGCTCGCACCATATTTTCAGCATCACGGCAAACATAAATAGTGATGTCTCCGCTTCTACAAGGCGTACAGAGATGATTGAAATGGCAAAATACTCTTTCTTCAAGGCTGAAATTCAATATCAAGCTTTTTATGATGTGCCGTTTAAAAAGAGTAATTTTTTCACAAGCAAAGTCTACTGTGTTATTTTTAGCTTGCAACAGATTTTCAGCATTGCAGCAAACATAAAATTTTATAGTGATATCTTCGCTTCTACAAGGTGTACAGAGACAATTAAAACAGCAAAATACTCCTTCTTCAAGGCTGAAATTCAATGTAAAGCTGTTTATGATGTGCCGTTTCAAAAGAGTAATTTCTTCGCAAGCAAAGTCTACTGTGGTTATTTTTAGCTCGCCACCAGCAGCTACCAGCGAGCATCAATTTTCAGTGTCATGGCAAACATATTTAAAATAGTGATGTGTACAGTTCGAAAAGGCATACAGAGACGAATAAAATGGCAAAATACTCTTTCTTCAAGGCTGACATTCGATATAAAGCTGTTTATGATGCACCATTTAAAAAGAGTGATTCCTTTTACAATGTATATAACTCGCACTAAAGAGCGTGAATTTTTTGGCAACATGGAAAACATATCTCCGGTTTAGACAAACTTAATTCGAATTTGGACCGACCCAAATTAACAAAATTACACCTGTTGATTCAGATGTCGAACTGAATTTTCTGTTCCACAGACATTCCTAATGTAGTTCGGGAAGCTACAAAGTTAATTGGAACGCCAGTGATCTGACAACTTGTGGAAGTTTTTGTAATATGATGCTCTTCGTTTTGATGTTTAGAACATTATGCATTCAATCCGCATGACTTGTCGGCAGCATTTGCAAGACAACAAGTCATTGTCTTTCAAAACAATGTCGCACAAAGAAAATTTACTGCAGTGAATAACAATAGATAAAACGAGCAGAATAGATGCATTTTCTAACGCACGTTTTGAACTGCGTCAACGCAAAAAATGTGTGCATGTTTTGTGTCTGCGTTGGCCGCTTATCTCTGAGTGGTACTGTACATGTAGGAGGCATTCTGTGTCAGGAGGAAAAAAACCTCCTTTTTTTTCATCAAGAACTCGCCTTTAAGCAGATGTCTCCTTTTTCCTTCCTGGGTCATAAAGGGACTCCAGAAATTGTGTATTTAATAGGCAACTATGTAGGGTAGATGGCCAGTTGAAAGAATGGAAAGGCATCTGTTGAGAAAGTCACAGCTAGAACCCACAGTGGGTATATTCAAATCCAATCTCACTGTTGACTCTGGTTGTATTTTATATGGTAGAGCTTGGAGGTCTTATCAAGTTTATCAGGCCATTCCTCAAAACAGTATCAAAAGCAAAAGCAGCTAAGCTGGTTAGAAACTTGGTTGATGTCTTTCTGGATATGGAAGCCTCAACTGGGATGGAGGTAGGTACATGTACATGTAGCTAACCGTAATAGTTGGCTTCTTTGTTGTTAGTAACAGTCTTGCTAGGAAGGTCTCATACACCGTAGTGGCAATAAACACACTGGGTTAATTTTCTTGCCAAGTCTCAAATTTAACAGTAATTGAGCTGTCCCCATTGCAGGAGGTAGTGGTTGTTAAAATAAAAATTATTTCTGGTGTTACGACATACTTCCAGTATGTCAGTTAGCAAAAAAAACGCATGTAACTGGATTCTGTGCAGTTGATTAAAACAGGGCTTCTGAATAACACAGAGTGTATTTGACTTGCTTTTGTCTGACATTGAAACATGGTGCCAAGAGTAAAGAACTAGCTCAAAACAAGGCAGTAACCGATCGTCAATCTCTTCACAAACATGCCTGACACGATAGAAGCACCACAACCCTCAACTTCGTTGAGTTTTACTTCGAATTTTCCCGTACCGTTGCCAATGGTATGCGAAGGTGACAAAGCCGCCAACTGGGAGTTCTTCAGACAACAATGGGAGGACTATGAGGTTGCTACAGGTTTAGACCAACGAGACCCTAAAATCAGGTTAGCAACGCTACGATCTGTGATGGGGAGAGAATGCATGCAGATTTTTATGAATCTAAACTAACAGACGAGGAGCGGAAGGATGTCAAGACCTGCGTCGAAGCACTCGAAACACATTTCAAACCTAAACGCAATGTAGTCTATGAGCGCTATGTATTCAACATGTGTTCACAAAACGCTGAATAAACCGTGGATGAGTTCGTAAACCGCATCAGAAAACTAGCGTTGTCATGTCAATTCGGGACTCTCAGGGAAGAACTTATACGCGACAAACTCGTGCTAGGAATTAGCGATCAATCAACGAAGCTACATCTACTCAAGGAAGAGGATCTTACATTACACAAAGAGGTGAAAGAAAAGATCGCCGACCTTGAGGGGAAGGGTATCATCAAGAAAGAAACAGAGCCAACTGACTGGATCAGCAGCATAGTGGTTGTGGCAAAACCTAACAAAATACGAATTTGCCTCGACCCTAAAGACCTAACTAAAGCACTCAAAAGACCTAAGTACCAGATGCCAACACTTGTTAGCTACTTCCGAAGCTCAACAACTTGAAACTGTTCAGGCCTTGCGCACGGTATTGGTTACCACGCGCGTAACA
>JAEMWC010001132.1:10000-52500 GCA_016490735.1 Pachyseris speciosa | reverse complement strand
TCAGATATTTTATACAACCTTTTAGTCACAGAAAGGTACAATGTACCTTGTGATTAAAAGGTTTTCTACTGACTTCTTTTTACAGACAAGTGTATTAATTGTCAGCTTACATTGTAAGTCGTGGTATGAAACCCTGTCAAACGTTTTATTCACAATTATGTCAAATCCTGACTTCAGATTCTTGTACTCAATTTTGTGGCAGTGCAGATGCTACATACGAACTTCTTATACACAGCTTTGGTTTGTTTTAAATGATTACTGACGTATCTAATGAAGCTTGAATTGATAACATAATTTTCTCCAAACAATTTTGATTACAACAGCAAGAATAACAGCTACAATGACTTTTATTTGAAACAAATCCCTTACAATTTTTTCATGCCACCTGATCTTGTTCAAAAAGTTGTTAAACTTTTTGTAACAAGGAGGTACATGCTGGCTACTCAGAGCTGCAATTAAGTTTTGAAGCAGGCATACCATGATCAAATTTGTCACCCATAACATCTGATCTTGTTCCGTGAACATTATTTGTTTATTTGCAAAGCAACCATCACTTGAAAAAGGTATGAGCTCAGCTTTATCAGATGTTATGGGTTAGTTATCTGTATCCATGTCTTGCTGATATTGAGCTTTGTCTTTCTGAAGGTTCAAAGCTGTTAAAGGAGCTCAAAAAGCTGGATGACAAGGCTTTACTTGTTGAGGTGCAGTTATTGGAGAGCAAAGTTTACCACAACCTGAGCAACATTCCAAAATCCAGGTTAGAACCAGAGAACTTGTAATACTACAATATTACTTCAATATTCAGTTGAAATCCAGGAGGCAAATTCTGGCAAGCCAGCTGGAAGAAAGCTAAACCAACAACTTACTTTACTTGCAAAGTCAAAATCTCCAAGTAGGCTTTTTAATCAGACCCCAGTTGTTGAGGCCTTCCAAGGGGTGGTCTGGTGTCGCTTTGTGGCTCGTTTGACTCCATCTGTTGCTTGTTTCATTAGGGACAAATGTCACTTTGCAAAGAGGAATGGAAAGTGAATTATCGCTGTCGCAAACTGTCGCACGTTTTCTGCCAATTCCTGTTGGTGTTCAGTGTTTTGGGAGAAAATTATTGCCTGTTTTCATACATGTAGCTATGTCGCTTGTTGCTTCTACCCCTTAGAAGGCCTCGTTGTTCAAAGAGCAGATACACTGTTACTCTATCCAGCAAATAAGTTGTTTTCCAGAGGATAAAATGTATTGCAACTGATACATTTTATCTACTGGATAGTGACTTATACATTGGATAGAGTCCTCCGCTCTTTGAACAACTGGGGCCAGACTGCTTAGATTTTGGGGTTGTCTCCCTTTTCTGTTATGCCTTTGCATTTGCAACATAAAAAAGGGAGTTAAAGAGTCATACTTAATCACAACTGACCCATACAACATGCCAGCATTTACTTCATTATGTGTAAATGTCCATAAGTGCACACCCATAGCTATAGGTCAATCTCTTTTCATAGATTCCTTCATAGGACCAATGGCTCCTCTTTGGCTTACATGTAACTTACTTGATCTCGGAGAGACTTATAATTCATGCACAAACCCTCATAATACAGCGTAACTTCATAAACTGGGATAACCACACTTGGTTTAATTCTGTGCCTTTGTTGATTAACCACCAAACGACCTCTGTTTTTTTTTTTTTTTTTCTTCTTCTTCTTCTTGTAAACAACTAAGCTTACAGTGTAACTACAGTTATATCACCTCAATTATCTTGCCAATCTGAAGAGGCATGTCACTTGTTGCTTCTACCCCTTGGAAGGCCTCTTTAACAAGATAAGTGACTGGCCCTCTGATATGCATTCTAAATTCACACTGTTTACATGATTGAGCAGCTCACACATTCACAACCACCATTTGTTAACTTTCAAAAAGATAAATCCAGCACAGAAACATTCAAGCATGCTCAGTTGTCACCTTTTTGTGACACCTATTTGAACCTGAAAACAAACGAAACAAAAGGCTATTCAAAGGTGATGCGTCTTTCTCATTACCGAGGTATTACCAGGCCTAAATCCTGCCACGGTGGGGCAAAGATTCTCCGCAGTTCTGCCTAGGTAAAGATGAGGCTAGACGCGGGAATACCGCGTCAATGACGCATGGAGGCCCCTCGTCAAGAACAGGGAAAATGGGTCAATAGTTCCAGGCAGTACTGTATAATTTTGAAAACAGCCAATGCTAATTCTACCAACACACAGTTATCATGGAACTACTTGTCAGGAATCTTACAGTGCTAATAATAATAATAATAATAATAATAATAATAATAGTACACCGAATGCAAATATGGCGGACCACTCAGTCGGCGCCCGGGGCGAGTCGCATAAAAGTGAGGCTAGTAAGGCTTCGATGTTTTATTTTGATATCACCAGAAAAGCTTACTTCGATGTCGATTTGGCTCGTTTTGTTTCGCCCTCCCTATGCATTTTTGTGTTCCTGAATGTCACCAGAAGGGAGTGAAATCTTCCACAGCAGAGAAAGTGTTTTTCTCAGTTTCCCCGTTCGCCTCTTAGGGGAAAACAGACGAAGGAAAGGAGTTCACTATATTGCCGAAGGAACTGTTTATGTTCAGCCTGGGAGATCTTAAAAAATGTGTTAGCGATTGCATTTACCCCCGAGTCGTTGTCATTTGGTCAATGCTTTTACTGGTTTCACTTGGTTATTACACCTTAGTACTTGTGCGATGCCGTGCGAGTGGACGCGGATGTAAACAAAAACTTCTTCTATTGGGACAGAGGATGTATATAATATAATAATAATAATAATTACTTTATTTAAGTCTCAAATCTATCTAGCCGAGCACAGATGCTCTACTAATTGGGAAGACTAAATCAAATCAACTCTAAATAAATCAAATCAAATCAAATGTTGGTTTTTGGGGTGAGGGGAAAACCGGAGTACCCGGAGAAAAACCTCTCAGAGCAGAGTAGAGAACCAACAAACTCAGCCCACTTATGACACCGGGTCCGGGAATCGAACCCAGGCCACATTGGTGGAAGGCGAGCGTTCTCACCACTGCGCCAACCCTGCTTCCCCTGCTTGGGGAAGGTACTGGCCATGGAAATCGTGTTGGAACACCACCAGTCACCACATAAGCTTGTCATAAAACCGATTTTTTTAAGATCTTCTATCCTGAAATGATGATGTAGTGAACAAACATTAGTTCCCGCGGCGATCCTGAACTCCTTTTCTTCGTCTCAACAAATTGCATTAATCCACTATTTTGCCTTAGAGGTGAACGGTGGAAGATTTTTATCCCTTCTCAAGGCATTCAGAAACACAGCAACTCGTAGGCACAGGGAAATAAAACTGATGGATCTACAACGAACCAAGACTTTTCTATAAAACAAAACATCAAAGCCTGACTAGCCTCGATTTCATGTA
Source organism: Pachyseris speciosa (assembly GCA_016490735.1). Lineage (NCBI taxonomy): Eukaryota > Metazoa > Cnidaria > Anthozoa > Scleractinia > Pachyseridae > Pachyseris > Pachyseris speciosa. The sequence continues at coordinate 49,083 of JAEMWC010001132.1, read as the reverse complement.
GCTCGTCCCAGCGCCGACCGAGTGGTTCGCCATATTTGCATTCGGTGTATAATAATAATAATAATAATTTAATTATAATAATAATAATAATAATAATAACAACAATAATAATAATAATCTTATTAGAACATTATATATTATAATACTGGTATTGTTATTATACATGAGAATCCTCTGTTCCTTACAAAAGGTGTTTGTTTGTAATGCATCATCCTTGAGTTAAAATCTGGCACAAATTATCTGTTTTTAGTATAAATCTACTAGGCAGCTACGAATGTCGTTCTCTGATTGGTTACAATACTCGCTATGTATTCTGTGATAGATCTAGTGCGTAGCGGTTGTCAACAAAATGGCAGCCGCTTCTTCACATTTTTGAAGTATCTATGAGGAGGATTTAAATAATAATATTTACTTGTTTAGTTTTGAACAACTCATAGATTTATACTAAAACAATTAGAATGATTATTCTCTCTATACACACTAGAAATCTCAAGCTCATAATCTAACAGATGTAAAGATTTTCCATTGTACTTAAACATAACTAGTTTCAAAAGGTGTATCCAATAGGAACTACTGTGCTCGCTAATTGAATTTACTTGAGATATGTCACATTGTTACACAGGGCCGCATTAACATCAGCAAGAACAACAGGAAATGGAATTTATTGTCCTCCAAAACTGCAAGCTTCCTTAGATCAGCAGTCAGGTAAAAATGTCTACTAAACTGTGATAAAGTGCATGTACAGTGTAAAATCCTTTTGGTCTGCCAGACTGGACTGCTCATGCCATCAGTAAGCTGCATTGTAGGCACAAGTGCCCCTAGTATAACACATACTTATTATAGTGGTTATTTTGTGTAGTTATTATTAATAATTATTTAGAAGATGGGGCATATGGAGGTGGCTGGGAAAGAATAACGTAATTATCCTCATGACCATTGTATGGCAAAACAAGGTCTCATCGATACAACCAGCTCTGTAGAATACAGAGCCATTAATTTGTTGTTAAGCTCAATTTGTCAGCAAACTCTGTTCATGTACATGTACTTCCCACTGGTACTACAAGATTTTTATGATGAATGCTTGGCCGTGATTCTATTTCTTCTCACCAGGTATTTTACATGCAGAAGAAAAGGACTTCAAAACTGCATACTCTTACTTTTATGAAGCATTTGAGGTAGGCTGGGGCATTTTGTGGGAAAGGTTTGGGAGTATAATTTTGTTTTGTTTTTGTTTGTTTGTTATGATCCATACATTGTACACGCACGTTGTAAGTTCTCTGTGTTATGCACAATTTCATACAGAAGCAATTGACCTCTGATCAGCTACTTGAAGCAGGTATTTGGGACAATCAACAAAATGATCAAGCCAACATTATATTTTACAAAATAGTTCTTGAGCTTCTATGTGTTAGGTGACTGTTTTGTTATTCATTCAGGGATACGACTCCATTGACAACCCCAAGGCAGTGTCAGCTCTGAAATACATGCTTTTGTGCAAGATAATGCTTAACAGGTCAGTATGAAGATCAACAAGGGCTAGCACACCTAGAAGTACTTACCTTTGATCTTCACTGTTATGAATGTTCAAGGCAAATGCCAGAAAGATATTATTTTATAATATTATTAACAATTTTTCACCGACACTGAGGTGAATAATTGTTTTGTATATACAGTACCACACAAGCTGAATAATTAGTGGACCAAAACATTACTTTTTGTGTGACAATATGCTGACAAGTGGTCAGAAATATTATTGTAAAATCTTGCACGCTGGCTGCTTGGAGGTGAATAGTGTCTTGCTAATCACCTCCAAGTTTAACCAATCAGAGTGTGCAAAAAGCACTATTCACGTTGTGTGGTATATATACTATTTATAACTGTAGTCATAACTGTAAATAATTTTATGATGAAATCTCTATATTTTTGTTAGTCGCGGTCAGTTCATTTACAGGTCCTAGTGTGTAGTACGTGGTTAAGGCAATCCATGTTGTTTATTGCTTTAGAATCCAGTGTTTCTTATCCAAAAGAATAGTAATTTATTGTTGGGAACTCTTGTTGGTGAATCTGAAAGATCTGTTAAATTGGATTCTACACCATAAGAGAAAATTTAATTTTACCTTACTGAGTTTTTTCCCATTGTTTGCTTTGGTGGTAAATCAAGCTATGGGATGATCATGAATGTTCCTCGAATTATTGGGGGACTGGACAGGAGAATGCTATCATGTTTGTTGCAGTTGTAAGTAATTTCAGTGAGAAACAGTTGAATAGCAAGTTTGCACAAAACAAACTTCAGTTCAAGATGACTAGGAATTCTTGCTGTCCAGGTTTATGTGTGTGCATTTACATGTACATTTTTATAACATTACACACAAATTAAAATCTGTTTTATTTTCCCTTGTGTACAGTCCTGATGATGTACAGTCCATAATAAGTGGGAAGCTGGCACTCAGATACTCTGGATCTCAGGTGTACTAGCACTGCTTCTCCTGTTTTATACTAAATAGTGTTCTTTAGCTGTCTTTAAAGGGGCACTGTCACGTAATTTGGGTCTGAACCACAAATATGTGTTTGCAAAGTGGAACACTTACAAAAGTTTCCAGTTTTCCTATGAAGCACTTCAATATGTGCATTGAAACTATTTGCAGTTGTCTATGGCCACGGCTGTGAGGAAAAAATGGATTGCAGCTTGAAAAAGTTATTGTGATTGTGTCCTGGAAAATAATAATACTTCCTTTCACTGTCCGAGAAATAATTAGAAATCTACTTCATGTTACAAGGACTGATCATGTAATAGATATAGATTACGGCATAGAACGTGCGATGTATGGACTTTTATTCACAAGTTGCAAAACTTGGGAAAACGAACGAGTGAGCGCAGCGAGCGAGTGAGTTTTCCAAAGTTTTGCAACAAGTAAATGAAAATCCGTACAAAGCACTTTCTATGCTGTAATTTGTTTATTATATATATATATATATATATATATATATATATATATATATATATATATATATGCGCAATATAAGTTTTATATTTATTATTATTATTATTATTATTATTATTATTATTATTATTATTATTATAACGAGAATTAAACCTATACTTGAAATCAGTTTTATTTTCCCAATTCAATAAGCTTACATGAAGAACAGCAAAAAAATTCAAGACTGATCTACATGACCAAGCGTATTAAAAAAACATGTCCTGTTTCCAGGACAGCAACAAGTAGACAAAGAGTCTACACAAGCTTAAATATCACTTCCTATTTAGAATAACTGAAAAATACAGGAGAATTTGTAAATACAAAGAGTGAAATGTTTTCGCTTGTCCCTAATCACTGTCAGATTCAATCATGTGATGGCAGCGCTTCGCGCTGTGCAACAACAAATTCGCACTCTGTTGACTTACACTGTTTATAGAAATGTTGAACGTTCCTCCTTGAATGTTCACCCCCTTGTTTTTGTTTGATTGCGTCCCAATAAAATCATTTAACAGTAAATCCAGTGGAACAAATCGGGAAGCCGAAGCCATGTTTTTGAAACACAAACTTCGAGCGGGAGCTGAGTTGGAGCCCGCGCTTCTCAGAAGCCATTTGAGTGCTTTGCTCTGATTGGCTAAGCGATTCTACTCTGGACAGTGATTGGTTATATTTTCACATGTTAAGAATCCTGTATGCAAAGCTGATTGGACATATCGCTTTTTTCACATGTGAAAATATAGCACATATAGAATTCTATTTGCAAGGTTTATTGCCTAAAATTCTTGCTATATATATAATAAAAAAATAGTAATTCCTCACAATTTGAACAAATTATGACAAGAATTGTGGTGACAGTGCCCCTTTAAGGTAATTCCCTTGAAAATGACATCCTATCCAGATTTTTTTTAAACTTTGTACAATAATATTAGTGATAGTCATGCATAGGACATTGAAAAATTGCAATTTATAGCAATGGGGTTATCATGCTTGTTTTCACCCTGCATGCCTGTTATTGTAAGTAGAGTTTTTACTGAGTTGAGTGAGAAATGTTGAAACTTCAAACAACCAAAAACGTAACACGATGCAACACTACGACAATTAATGGAAACTTTTGGCTGACAAAGCTCAATGTCAAGGTAAATGCGCTATGTTTCTAATGTGTGCATACACAATTGCACACTAAATGACACCATAAATAAGGTGCAGTAAGGATGCACCATGCAATTGTAAGGAATCACCTTAAGATATAGCAAATTTGATCTAACCTTTTTCTCAGCGGTGGTCTACAATATTAAGAGCCCATCTACAGCAAGAATAACAACTAGATATTGTTTAAGTTAAATCAGGTTCACACTGATCTATACAATTTGTAGCTTTGCTACATGTACGTCTCCTAACCCTACTTATTCATGATTAGACAAAGAAATTTCATTTTGACCTAAGTTAGAATCATTTTGACCTACAACATATATCAACATTAGCAACACTGTAAAGTTCTGACTAGAGATCAGAAACATAATTTGAAAATCAAGATTTTTATATCAAAAAAAAATACAGTGCAAGCAGTTTGGCTGCTTTATACAGGTTAAATTACATGTAATTTCTCATTACAATTAATTGTCATTTGTTTGCATTTCAGTTGGTTGCAATGAAGAGCATTGCAAATGCAAGTCACAATAGGTCCTTGTCAGAGTTCCAGCAGGTATAGTGTATGCTTATATGTACATTTAGTGTAATGTACTTGGTACTGTGCTTGTAGTGCATTCTTTTTAAACTAATTATCATTCATAACCAGACATTACTCAACCCAAAACCAAGGGGAGCAAAAAATTTGAACCTAGGATAAAACTGGACCACAACATATAACTGTACTTAACTGTGTGAAATGTTTTTTGTTTTTTTCTTTTGTCATTGCACAAGTCACCTCTCGTCATCTGCATTCTGTTTACTCACCAGATCTCTTTGGATGCTTATTTGAGACTTTTAAACAAGACTAGCTTTGTCAAAACCTTCCCAGAACAGGAGCAAAATGAAAATTAATTACTGTATCATAAGTGCAGAGCACACGTAAGTCACTGAATTTCTTCTTTTTTTTTTCTGTCATCTTCCAAGGCCCTCAGTACCTTCAAGCAGGAATTGACTGAAGATCCCATAATAAGGGTAAGTATACCCTAACCAGACACTGTGCTGTTGCCACATAACAAACAAATTTGATAGTCATTTGATTTGTGGCAACTTGTTTTGAAACAACCAGCCACTCAACCACCCCCTCCCCCCACCCCCCTCCTCAAAGAAATAAGGGTATCACCAAGCTTGAGCAATAATATTATGGGTGAAGCTTTGACACCCCTTTGTTCACAGTAGTAGAGTATAAACAATCTCCTACACACTGTGTGTGTGGAAAAGGGTGCATTGATTGTTGGTGTGTAAACAGAGTAATTCTATGATGCTTCAACCCTTCCCTACTTGCTGATTACTTTGGTAGCAAGGTTGCATTAGTCGGAGGCATCTTAAAAGTTTTTTTAGTGGAATATCTGTCAAGAATGTTTTTTTTTTTTTTAGAAATCAGTATTCCTTCACAGGGTCTTCAATAAGTTTTGAAATACCCATCTGAGGTTAACTAAAGTAGGCAGCGACCTGATGAAATTTTTTTAATAATTTGAGTGAAAATATGAACAAAGTAGGCGTCAGTAAGGGGTAAATTCTGACAAAGTAGGGGGTGATTTTTGCCGGTTGCTGCCTTCTAATGAAACCCCTGCTTCACTTGTTAGGATAGTCATTATTTCGGTTGTCATGTAATGCTTCTCAAGGAATTGCATGACTACATGAAACTAATATAGACTGGTTTTCAGATATGAAAATAATTGAACCGTATGATGCAGATGGAATTAAGCACTGTGGTTAATGCCTCCAACACCTTATTTGATGAAATTATTACAGACAGTATTTTCAAAACTGAACAGTAGCTTGGAAATTCAAGTGATAAGATTCTATTTCCTACATGTAAGCTCTTAGGCACAATAATTACCCTACTAATGATTTATTCATTTTGTCATTTTCCAGACTCATTTGGATGCACTGTATGACAACTTGTTGGAGCAAAATCTCAGCAGAATCATTGAGCCCTTTGCACGAGTTCAGGTACAATAGAACTCTTATCAATCTACACTGTTGTCTACACAGAGTCCCTAATTCAACAAAACAAGACCTCATTACATTGTAATGTTGTTTGGTCGTTAGGCCTTCAAAGATTTTACGCTTGTGAAAATATTGCGCTGTGCAGAGTATATGCCAGTAAAGGAATGCAAAGGATTTTGATCTACATGATTTACATGATTTCAGCACTCGGCAAAGTCCCATTGACTTATGGCTGTTATGCGTAACACGTGGCCTCATACACTATGAGCCTTTTTGGGACATCACGCCAAGCCGGCCACTTGCTGAATAGAACATAGGTGATGGGCAGGTTCAGAGTCATGACATGTGTTGGAGTGTCCTTCAATTCGCACCTGTTCCAGGCGTTCAGATAGTAAACCGAGCGCAATAGTGCTGACAGAGCAAGGCGAAAAAAAAAAGCACCGAAAAATGGAGGGGGACTTGGCGCCGCCTATTCCAAGCCCCCCTCATTTTTTACCGCTTTCGCTCTGTCAGTAATATTATGTTCCGTCCACTACAGTAAAAACCCGCAACTAAGAACCTACATTTTTGGGAAGTAGCCTAAACAGGTTCTTATATAATTGGTAGTTACAGTTGTAACACAATTTTAGGCTATTAGGTTCTTAAAATAGGTTCTTAATTCTAGAGAAAAGCAAATAAAACTGAGCTGCAAAACAAGATGGTTATTGGCCTATTTTCTATTAAAAAACCCTCATTTTTACAGTAATGAGAATCTGCTTTTTTCTTCAAATAGGATTCTTGCACTGCAGCTGTAATGTACTAATATGATTTTACAAAAGAAGAACCCGTTTTCAATTTTTAGGCTAAATAGGTTCTTGTTTATAGGGGTTATAAAATCCAAATTTTAGGCTAACAGGTTCTTAATTTTCAGGTTCTTAGTTGCGGGTTTTTACTGTATCTGAATGCCTGGAACAGGCTAGTCTCGTTGATGTAACTGTCACCGCTAGAACAGTCTCCTTTGTAGACCACATGTGATTGATGAGTGTTTCTGTCTTTCAAATTCAAAAGGCTTTTGATCTGTTTAGTTTGTCAAAGGAAGATGAAAATGCGATTGAAACCCAGGAATTTGTTCAATTTGGAAATGAAGTTTTGCTAAGTCTTTCATTTCTGCTACAGTAAGGGAACTTGATGAAAATGTTGTTGCGCTCTTCAAAAATTGGGAATCATCTTTGGGTGGATCTTTCAGAAAACTGTTAACTGTGTGGAAAATAAAACGCTTGGGGTATCCCACATTTAAAAAAGTTGTTTCAATTGTTTTGATGTAGTTGTCAAAGTCAGAAGAGATGCGTTTGGCTCTGTGGAGAGCGCCAGTAATACACTTTCTTTTCCATTTGGTAGGAATTTCTAATTTCCAATGCGTTGGTAGTTGTCCTGGTTTTTTGTAGACTTTGCTGTTGAACTTGTTATCATAAGTGAAAGAAGTGTGGAGGAAATGGTTGGGATTTTGTTCGACGGTGAAAATGATGTTAGGTTGGTAACTGTTTAGACGCTCAAGTAGATCATCAGGCTCATCTTTTTTCTTCTTGGAGAAACAATCATCAACATAACTGTCATAAAACGGTGGGTTAAAGGGTCATACAACGTGGACTCCAGTTCAGCCATGGAGATGTTTGCGAAGACTGGAGATAAAGGGTTTCCCATACCGCATCTGTCAATTTGTTTGTAAATGTTGGCCATTGAAACTGAATACTGTGTTTTTAGTGACATTACAGAGAAGGCATTTGAAGAGAAGTTTGGAGCTGAGTTTAGGCAGCTTGTTGAACGTGTAAAGTTCTTCAATGATGTGGTCGATGGTGTCATCCAGCGAGGAGACATCGTATGAGACCAGGACTTCATCATCATCGAGGGTTTTGTTCTCAAGATGGTCGGCGAAGCCCGTGGTAGTTTTAATATTGCATTCATTCTCAGTGAGAGGGAGTAGGTAGGAAGCCAGGTACTTAGCTATTTCATAGTAAAAGGTGTTGCAGGTACTGACTATCTGACGGAGTTTGAGCTTTTCTGTAGTGATTTCACCAGGGTTGTTGAACTTGTGGGTTTTGGCAGTCCCATATAGGAAGGCAGGTTGGTTAGAAGTCAGTTTAATCTTATCGAGAGGTAGTGTTGATTTGAAATTACGGGTCAGTAAATTTTGGAAGGTTTTCAGGTCTTTCCGGGTACTTTCTGATCCATATTCCCATTCCTTTACACGGCGTATACTCTGCACAGTGCAATCTTTTCACAAGTGTAGAATCTTTGAAGACCCAATGAAAAGAGAATTGCCTTCACCATTCAACTGAAAACCACTTAAACCAGTAGGAAATGGATTCTCGCAGCTCGAAAGTTTAAAGGACTGAAAAGGAAAACATCTGTAGCTTTTTCCAGTAGAAAGTGTTCACGCTCTTTTTTTTTCCTTCAGATTGAACATGTGGCAAAACTGATTGATCTACCATTGGTATGTATAATAATAATAATAATAATAATAATAATAATAATAATAATAATAATACAATAATAATAATAATAATAATAATAATAATAATAATAATAATAATAATAACAATAAATAAGTTCTTAAAAATGCATTATACAAGCCATGGAAGTCTCAATGCTTTTTACAATAGTTTTCTTTAAAAAAAAATAAAAATAAAACACGGCCTGAATTAAAAACGCTCTTTTGAAGAAAAAAGTTCTTAATCTTAGTTTAAAACAGTCAACAGTGGGACATTGTTTAATGGAATATGGCAAATCATTCCAAAGCCTAGGTGCTATGACCAAGAAAGATCTGTCGCAGTAGGAAGCAGTTTTAATCTTTGGAATTTTCAGCAAATTTAACCGTATGTATGTTGAGGTTCAATTTTATCCTTGGTTCAATTTTTATTTTCCTTTGTTTTGTGCTCATTATCATACATTACCATACACAAGAACAAAAGACAATAAACGTTGAACCAAGAATAAAATTGAACTGCAACATGTACATCGGTGTATGTTGCATGCGCTGGAACATGACACTTTATGCACCTATTTTCTGAATCCTTGTTTCGTCATTGGTTATTTAATCCACTGGAAGGATGAGGTACCGATTTTAGGTCAAAAACATTGGCATATTTTTCATATTGTTCAACCATTAAAATTCCCTGATCATTTATGCGCTAATAAATACAAATAGCTTTCCACGTTAAATGTGGATGCCTTGTGTTCCAACACAAACCATGAACAGTCTCCAAGCATTGTTATGTAGTAAGAAATACGACAGTGTATATAGTGACCTACTATTGATGTATTTAGAATTTTTATCAAATCTTTGATTAACAGAATGTCGTGGAAAAGAAACTTTCCCAGATGATTCTTGACAAGAAACTACATGGTGAGTTTGTAATTAGATAGTTTCATAATGTAATTAGACCGCAGGAGAAATGTTCAGTTCGGCACCCTCAAAGTTTCTGGTAGAATCATGTTTGGCATGTTTACCATCTCTACACTGTTGCAAAACCCTTGCGAAGAAACAGAATTAGCCACCAAGACTTGTAAGGTTTCAGAAAGGTGAGAATTGATGCTGGTCTAATCTGTGATCAGGCCCTTGTGACACTTTATGCACCTATTTGTTGTTGTTTTCGGGGTGGTGGGGCAAAGGATCAGCTAATTAGAATAACGCCTAAATGTGCTTTGATAAACTATGAAACCGCAATAAATTTGGCACCATAGCCCAGCGGCAGTGGGCAAAATCCCCTGAAGGACAAAATAAATGTGAACCCAAGTATTAATGAGCTTGTTGATAAGGCCTCGCAACAGCTGCTTGTAGCTTCTAAATATTAAAATAGCTCACATTTTACCATAATTATGTAGTTGCTTCAGTTCCCCTTTCAAGTGACACATCATTGCGGTGTTCCAACAGTCACTTTTAGCCACACCCCACAAGCTTTTTAGAATTTATGCTAGGTTTCTTCTACGAATACTGCTGTCTACTGTTCTATTGAAAGGAACATGTGACACGGCCCACAATGTAAACTACTGGGGCGCCAGTAATTGGATTTTACCCAATAAAGTTGTTTTTGTTATAACAAAATTGAATAATAGCCTAGTAACCCTACTCCCTATCCAAATCAGTCCCCCAAAAATGCTCCTGGCTAAGTTATGCGTTTTTCTCAATTTTTAGGCATCCTTGATCAAGGTTCGGGAGTATTGGTGGTGTTTGACGAGACACCAGTCGATAAAACTTACGAAAACACACTAGAATTGATTCACGAAATGGGAAAAGTTGTGGATGCTTTGTATAGTAAAGCTAAAAAGCTTCAGTGATGTACGATGTATTTATGCTACGAAAATGTGTAGTCGTGATTCTTACCTTGTAACATTTGAATTAAAATAAAAGAAATATCTAAATGTCAGCCATTACTTTTTCCAGGGTCGAAAGAAAATGTAGTAACGTTCATCCGCGCGTTCATCGTAGGTAAATTAACTACAAACCAGAACCAAACTCAAGTGACGCCAACAAAGGCCCAGGGTTCGTGCTTCTCCTTGAAGTCCTTGAAAAGCCCTGGAATTTAATTTTAGATTTCAAGGGCGCTCGAAAAGAAGAATTTCTGTTGAAAGTGCTTCAAAACAAAAAAATTCTTTGAATGTTTGTTCGGATGGGAAAAATAATATAGGATTATCAAAGGCAGTAAATTTATGTTCCTATTGACCAATGAAAACACTTCAAAACGTAGTGCAAGGTTAGACAAAATAAACTTGCTATAAACACTACTTGAAATCTCAGTTTTTGGTGTTTGAATGCTCCTTGAATACTCCTTGAATTGTATGCACACAAACCAGCCCGGACTGTGACAGGCAATTCGACTATGTTCTCGCAGGTACTCCCTGGTCTCTGTAAAGCGTTCCTCCGATCATCTGTGCGTGTATGAACTGATTTTAAATTCCCGTTGACTTAGCCAAAGCAAATGTGTCGTATTTCACTTGTATTTCGCCAATGTCATTGGAGCGCCTTCCCAAGCAAACAATGGTGAAATGATGATTCATAATTTCAGCGTTAGTAAGATTGAGATGATTAAGCCTACCTCCCTATCCCCCCTTTCATGGAACGATACCGAAAAGAGCAGACTCAGACTCACCTTGTGGGTAGAGTAGAGGAATCGTGGCCGTGGCCGTAGGGATCTGGATCTGGTCTATCCTAGAGCCCAGTTTCTACCGGCAATACTGTCGAGGCGGCCATCTTCTTTCCAAGAGAGAGTATAAAATTTATCGACAAAATGGATGAGTTGAGAAAAGGCTATCAAGAAAAGATACGTGAAGATCTCTTAGCTGAATCTGCAGCTGGCGAAAATAAGATCAAGTTGAGACAGGAGTACTTCCAAGTAAGTGAAATGTATTATACGAACTGTAAGCTAATATCGATCACTTCCTGCAGGAGTTACTGCGCTAGCTGCCTACCTTCGATCGAGGGTGCCCCTCAGGAAAAAAATTCAAACGCGCGTCAGTTTAGAGAAAACTGTAGCATACTGTATATCAATAGAAAGCTTAATAAATGTAGTTTTTTACAAAAATATAATTTTACCTAGTTTTTCTCTACGAAATGCCAACGAGCCGCTGAACTCCTGAAACGATAGTGAGCTGCTTGAGTGAATGTATGCCACAGGAAGAGTAAACTAACTGCACAGTGTTATTCATAAGGAAGCAATCAACAAAACGCTGTGATGCTTTTCAGATTTCTTGATTGGCTAACAAGATATCTGCGACCAAAGTTGGCGTCACTGAAAATATAGGAGCTTGACTACTATAGCATTAGAGGAAACATGCTTATGTGGATCAAGGCCTTTTTGTCAAATCGCTCACGATCAGTCTTAATAAATGGTACCCAGTCTTCTTCAAAGCCAGTCCTTTCTGGGGTCCGACAAGGCTCAGTCCTCGGCCCTGTCCTATTTTTGTTAAATATATAAACGACATCCCATCATCTGTCAAGTCAAGCCTACGTCTATTTGCAAATGATTGCATCCTTTATCGAGAAATCCACAATGTACAAGATTGTTGGACCCTACAGGATGATCTCAAACAATTATCACTTTGGTCAAATACTTGGCAATTACATTTTAATGTTAAGAAATGTTATCATCTTCGAATAACTTGTAAGAAAACCCCGATTGTGTTTCAATATTCTGTGGATGGTCAGCTTATCTCCAGAGTTCCCTCAGCAAAATACCTCGGAGTCACAGTGACAGAAAATCTTTCCTGGAACGAGCATGTTAATAACATCTGCAAAAAGGCAAATTCTACGCTTGGGCTGCTGCGTCGTATCCTGAGTGGATGTGACCCAAAAGTAAAAGAAACAGCATATCGCACATATATTGGTACGTCCCAAGCTTGAATATGCACGTTGTGTGTGGAATCCTTTCACCAAACACAATATTTATCAACTTGAGATGGTTCAACATCATGCAGCAAGATTTGTACTTAGCGATTACTCTCGCTTTAGTCATGTCTTGTGCTCCAATGATTGAACAACTTGGTTGGGATTCTCTTGAAGCTCGTCGACTCTTCCTCCAAGCTAGCATGTTCTATAAGATCTTAATGAGACATGTTGGAATCGGCTTTCCTCCTGAGGTGCACGAAATTAAAAGAGCTACTAGGTTACCGAACAGTCGTCCTTTTCAGCAAATTAGTGTTTTAAATAATGTTTATAAGTATTCTTTTTATCCAAGGACGATAGTAACATGGAACAATCTACCCATTAATGATGATGTAAATAAAAATAATTTTAAGTGTATTGCTCTTGCAGCAATCAAGTTGTTTGAATAATGCTATTTATATGTATATATAATTGTACTTACCATATATATTATATTTTCCTATTTTACCATTTTTATACCGTTGTATCTATTTACTTACCTATTTATTTATTCATAATAATTATTATTTATATTTAATTTTATTACCAGGCATATTTTACTTTAAACTCCTAGTATAGTTATTACTGTTTTAGGAGTAAATTCATTAAAGATATTAAAGATTAAAGGAGAGGTATTGCATATATAAATGCCTGCCATGTAGAAAGTATCTTAAATATCAAAATTTCCCGACATTGTTTTGTTTGTCGAGACCTGGAATATTTTGGCCAAATTTGATGAAAATCTGTGCAATCTACTGGTACGTACCCTATTAATTCATTCAAAGCCGATATATTCTCCAAAAAAATCAAGGGCAATATTTTAGCTCACAAAAGTTTGTAAGCATCTAGCACCTCCTCAGGAGATATCGTCACCTTATTAAACCATGAACCAATGAAACAACCTTGTTCCTAGGATCTCTACTTTTCCCACTCCCTGGAGCAAGCGAGAGAGAGCCTGGTTGGGTCTGGTCACGTGTCTCCCAGAATCTGGGAGATTACAAAATTTTTATAAACAATTCGAGGCAGGGGTGGATTAGTGTGAAAGTTGCCTCTACTGAGCCTAGGGGAGAAAGGAAAAGTCCCGAAAGCCAACAAGGCGTGTTATCTGTGAAGTAGCTTTCGTCATTCATGGGCTATGTCGAGCAGGATAAATCCTCAGATGCCAAAAAAATACAAAGGGACAGCTAGTGTGATAGTTTTTTTTTTTTTTGACGCAACAAAGAACAGTTGTGTCATGAGCGCTGAACAGCAGAACAAAAGCTGTGGACAGGTGAACGGCTAAAGGGTCATAAAGAAATAAAAACAATGCAAAGAAATTTGAATGGCTCCAGCAGCAAGCCAGTGCAGCAGTTAAATAATGACTGACTAAAAGTTGTTAAACCACATCCAATCAAAAAGAGGGCTAATTAATTTGTAAACAAAATAATAATAAATGGAATTGTCCCTAAATATAGCTGGCCACGTCGAGCGTTCTTTCAATGTCCATGATGACAGCGGATCTCCACTCAGATAAAATAATGCTCTTTACTTTTTCAGAAATATTAACAAAAATTAATGCAATTTAAATTCACATTAATTTCATGAGGTGTTAATTTTTCTCTATACATTGAGCTTCAGTGTGAATGTGTAAACTATTTTGATTTGTTTTCCAAGCACGCAGGCATCTATGTACATTTCTCGCATAAACATGTCACATAGAATTTGGGGAACTTGCTAATATTTCTGAGCTTTAGGCATGGAAGGTACATAAACATTCATTTGTTAAAATAAGGAGTTTAAGAAACGAGGATGGCGACGGCAACGAAAACGTCATTTCAAAATATAATGTCTCGTTATTATAGCACTTTCGCAATTATTCCAATGTGTTCAACTTGTAAAATGTCGGCGGACTATCCAGGAACTAAATTTCTATGAACGGCGTTAAAGTAAAGAAAAAGAGAGAAAAATTTGCCATCATGTGCTCACGTTCTCGCCAAAACCTAAAATTTGGTCATTTCACGTTGTTGTTTTGCAGAGGACAGTAAAGAAATGTACCAAAATGTAAAACGCACGTGCAGAGCCATTGTTTTTGCTCATTAAACCTATTGTTTTGTGACATTCTCGTTGATGTTCCCATCCTCATTTCTTAAACTCCCTAATAATGGTATATGCCTTGCACTGAAAATAAGTTTTAGTGTATATACAAGTGGCTGTGAGGGTGATATTTAGTGTTGGCACCCAGCATACAGTGTAAATGACAAAATTATTGTGCAAGTTTTTAACTCTGTCCTGTTTCTACATGTACATTTAACTCCTACTTTTTGTTTTGTTGACACAATGTCGTTTACTCATTTCAGAAGAAAGATGGATTGCCAGTGCATTTAAAAGGAAGTTATAGAATTCCCCTTACCAGGTATTTATTTTTAATGGCAACAAAAATATTCACATGATTTCTTTCATATATCATTCACAACAAAAATATTCTTTCATACAATTCTGGGGGTTTGAGACATTTACTCAGTGAACTCATGATTCACACACTTTTATAAACTGTACCTACAATGTACGAAAAACACCCAAATTTCATAGATGGATTGCCAGTGCATTTAAAAGGCAGTTATAGAATTCCTCTTACCAGGTATTTATTTTTAATGACAACAAAAATATTCTTTCATACAATTCTGGGGTTTTGAGACATTTACTCAGTGAACTCACAATTCACACACTTTTATAAACTGTACCTACAATGTGCACTGTATAAAAAACACCCAAATTTCATAGATTTCATTTCAACTATAAAGAGGAGGGAACGTATTTCCTGGTGCTGTGGTCTGTCCTCACACACATCTCAGGGTTGGGTAGAAGCTGGGCAATAGACTGATCACCTGTCCCAAAGAGCCTCCATTGGTTATAGAAATCTCCTACGAGGCCCTATGCACCACTTGGCTCGGATAAGGATAAGGCAGGGTAAATTTGACTACCGTATTTCCTCAAATAAGCGCCCTCCCCCGAATAAGCTCCCTCTTCAAATAAGTGCCCTCCAAAATAAAGTAACAGTTTGTTTTAAGAAAAACTTAATAAGCGCCCCCCTCGATTAAGCATCCTCCTTAGTGCCCCCCTCTTTAGGCCAAAATGTTAAATAAGTGCCTGGGTGCTCATTCAAGGAAGTTCGCTACTGTCAACAAGAAAGAGAAATTGCCACATGTTTGAGTGTGATGCAAGGGATTTGAAGTTGATACATGTCTTGTCTTGTCTTGTCGTATCTTATCTTATCTAGGCCAGACCACATCACTTGGAATTTCACTATGCTTCCTCTCTGTGTATACACTGCAGAGAGGTAGTTTGCCTCTTGTTATTCTCTTTTGTTTTCCTTTACTAATTAGCATCATCTTTTCACTTTCCAAACACATGTAATTTTATTACTATGCGCCTCTATTATAAATTCAAATCTGCTGTAATTGTGCCCGCAACTGTTCAATGATCATATTACGATCGAAGCATGTCTTATTTTTTAATCAAAAGTGTTGTCCTTTTCCTGATGCAAAGTTTCCATAAGGACAACCATGACTCATTTCCTATCATAAGGAGGTTTGAAGCAACTCAGAAATGGTCAACAAGTATTTCAGTCTTGTGAACCTAAATAGTGGTCGTATGAACACTCACTCACAGAGCTTTAGAGTCCTTTGGTTCTTCTCTACCAATAACAAGTTTCTCTAATTGCAAAACCAATCAGGGAAAAGTAGATGAACTAGCTAGAATTGCTCACTCTGTTGCTAAACAGTTTTTATTGCCACGGCAAATGTTACGGTACTTTTTTTTCAGATTTCTGTTATGGGGAGTCGGGATTGGCTGCATAGCTACCATTGGATGCATTGGACTGATGGCCACCAACAACCTTCCTAAAAAGGAGCGATGACAACCTGATGGAAATCCAACCAAAGAGAAGCGTGTTCTATTAAAGTGGATGAAATGTTCAGGATTTTGAAAAAAATAATATTTAATTTAATAATTCTTTTTTTGTGGAAAAAAAAATGTTCTTTGCAGTTTGTGATGGAAGAATGAATCATGGTTTTCAAATCTGCTGGCCTCAGTTTTTACTTTGTGTACCAGCTCAATAAAAAGTAACTTACATGAATTTCATAAAGTTCCTAAGGAGAGTTCTGATTGATTCTGTTCACTCTTTTCATAGAGGCTTAGAGAGCCTCAAGGGGAACCTCCACTCTTACAAAACATTCACGGTAAATTGTTGGAAATAATTACTAGCTTCTGAATTTTGTTTTGAAACGTCGATATCAGTAATCGGCTGTTTTCACTTTCAAATTTCCCAGGAGTGGCCATTTTGGATTTGATGACATGTAACGATTGCAGCTATTGTCAGGAAGCAAAAGAAGCGGAAAATTCTTTGTGTTAAACAATAGTGCAACCATTACACGTCATCAAATCCAAAATGGCCGCGCCAGGGAAATTTAAAGCAAAAATAGGCGATGATGATAACCATTTTTTTGTAAGTGTTATATCCACGTTTTAAAGTGCCCATGAAGCGAAATTTGTTTCTTGCTGGTTTTAAAGTTTACCCCTAAAAACGCAAGAATCTCAAAATTTGAGGTGCTCGTGATTAAAATTGGCGATTTTACGAGCGTTTGAAGTTGGGCTATTTGCTTTTAAAAATGGTCAGGGGTCTGGGTCGTGTTTATTCGCAAAATTCTATGATATGACGTCCTTTTGGGTACAAAAATGTGTTTGCGCTTATGAATTATAGTGAAATAGTTGGAATACTTGTCCCCAAAATTACATCACAGCAACTGTCACATGTCTCTTTGGCCGCGCGATTCAAATGCCATTTTTGAGGGCAAAACAGCCCAACTTCAAACGCTTGTAGAATCGCCAATTTTAATCAAGAGCACCTCAAATTTTGGAACATTGACTTTAAAATTAGTGAGAAACAAATTTCGCTTCATAGGCACTTTAAAACACAATTTGAAATCTAGTCATTATTGCCTACAATTTAGCGTCATTTTTTTGTAAGAGTGGAGGTTCCCTTTAAGGTCATATTTATCATTATCATGATGTATTGTTTGAGATCACTGTACAGAGAATGAATATTAGTTCATTTAACAATCCTATTACTGCCAACAATTGAAGGGCTTGGGAGAACAACCAGAAAAGAATACCCTCATATTCAAAAGATGAAAACTGAGCGAGTAGTGAACGGTCGCCAAGATGCAATACGTCACGTAATTTATTATTATTATTATTTTTTTTTTTTTTTTTTTTTTTTGCTTGCGTCGAATTCATGTACACTCCGTGGCAAGACCTCCCTATTCAAGCTCAAGAATTTTTTTTTGGTTCGTGACCTACTCTGAGAAGCACCTATCTGAGAAAGTGTCGAATGGTTAGCGCCAGGCCAGTTCTACTGGGAATGTTCTATTACGGTTTTAGGAATAAGAGGTTTCACAGGGCACCGCGGAAAACTGCATTTAGTGAGTGTGACCGCACTCTATTGAGGGAAATTTCCCGAAGTAAGTATCCAAGGATACGTCAAAAAGATCACACAAAGCACCCATGACATTTAACGTGGTAAATTGCAGTTGTGTTTTGATGCCCAAGGTACGAGTGCCACTCACGATGCTGCGTTTGACATCAGTACGAAACCGCCTTCGTGGGTTCACAAATCGCGTGTAACCGCATGTTACCACGGTAGACTAAAACTCAAGTGTGATGCACCGAAGGATGATCTACGATGGGGAAAGACATTTACCGTGGTGTGTGTAACCACGCCTATAGTCTGAACACGGAATACGCAGAACAGTGGTGCCACGTCACTACCTTGGCGGGCCTCAACGATATTGCCGCCAAAACTTTTCCAAAAGAACGCAAATTCTACACATTCCGGGCAAGCTGTACATGTCCCAAATGAACAAGAATCCGTCCATTGCGAGTATTCCTACTCCACAATAGCCCCAAGAGAGCGAGTCCCGTTGGTATTGCAACCGAATCAAGATTCAAATTTTCGTCTCCCCTATGGTGAAACCATCGAAACGGTTTCGGAGTCTAAAGTCGTTGCAGCTGTGAACACTACTTAAGCAGTAGTGAAAATAAAGCCTGAAATGAAATTCGACTTTTACGGAAGTCGAAACCATGACCTCTGCGATACCGGTGCAGTGTTCTACCGACTGAGCTAACAAACCAACTGGGCGCTGGTCATTTTGTTGGTTCGTAATACACCCGTGAAGTGATGAATAAATGAGTGTGAATATTTCTCATACTCATTAATAATTCATTAAGTGGCCAGCCAATAAATGGCACCCATCCAGATCAGGTGGATAAATCTTGATACCCGATGAAACACCAGATCAAGATCTTTAGGGTTTTGATTTGAGTTCAAAACTTTGTTTGATCTCAGATCACTTCATTTTTTTTTTTTATGAGTTTTGCAACAATAAATAAATTCCATTTCAGAGCATTACAAACTTCAAAGTTCATTTTAATTGCCGAAATGTTGAGCATCTTCCCTTCCAAGGGATTAAATAACGCTTCAGCTCCGTTCTTCTCTTCAAGATAGCACCGGATACCGCATACAATGCCATTCACAGTCATTGGAGGATACCTTTCTCAGCCTTTTTTCGCTACCTCCATTACAAGATTACTGAGCCAATAATTCAAACTCAATGCATCCATTTGTTCGATTCAAGTTGAGAGTACTTCAACCTTGCGCAGATCATAATCTTTAAACAAGCCTCCGGATTCCCATATGGGCACTTGAACCATTCGCGCTGTTTGCCATTCGCGAGCAGTACCACGGATTCACGAACGTAAACAAGTCTGTTGGAAATGTTCTCGAATAGCAAATGAGCCTTAAAATCGAGGAGAATTCTTCCTCAGGAGAAAATACGAGTAGCATAAAGAACACGGATATGACGGTAATTAGCACTACGCAATTTTTATTTCCAAATGCAAACGGATTGAAAGACTATTGTACGGTTAGTGAAAAGTTATGTTGAATAATTTCGACTAGAAGTGCGAATTCGCAGTTGAACTTATTATTTAACTTAGTTTGATTGCATAACTTTATTCACTACGATGATTCTCTAGAACTCTTATTTGTATTTCCTTGCATTAGACAACAGATAAGGGTTGTACTATAACTGAGCGAAAATTCTGAATAAAATCTCCGATCACATAATGCTGAGTTGCAAACAGCTTACGTAGGGTATATACTAGCACATAAACGATGCGTTTTCGAATTCCATCAAATGCGCGGGGGAGCCTTAAAATCGGCGAGAATTCTTTCCTCGGGAAAAAAAATAAAAACGATACAGATAAGGTTAATTACGTCACCTTCATTAAATAAAGAATATTGTATTGTATTGTATTGTATTGTATTGATTACTCGAGATACTGTAAGAATACCGAGTAGTAAATAACGTCGGATTTCAGTCGTGTTTTCTTTCCTGTGCAGCAAATTGCACAATACAATTACGTGGCGGTGTTTTGATTGGCCAATGCACAATAGGAGGCACGTGGCGGAAACCGCAAAGTCCAAAGGAAAACCTCACGCGACGGTTATCATGTAAGCCAAATACACAACTTTTAGATAATTTTCTCATTTGTTCACGAAGATAGCGCCATTTTCGATACGCGTGCAATTTATTGGTCACGTTTAGAGGAAGGTTTCAAGTTACATATTGCGGCTGTATGCAAATTGCGATTTGTTTGTGTCGAACTGGCTAACGAATTTAGAAAATTCGTCTTTTTGTTTACAAGGTGACTGCGCCATTTCGATTCGTGATGACCTCAATGATGCTTTGTGTATTAAATAATAATAGCTGCATTTGTAACGCGCTCGGTGCGAAAGTCATCCGAAATTTATGCCAAAAATTTTCGCTTCAGTGACTCTCGCGAGACGCGATTCCCATCGCGCAGAAAACGCAACGTGACGGACAACTTACTTTTTGAGCGGTACTGGTCTGTAAGAGGAAAACAATATTACCACATATATATCTGTATTTGGTAATCGCTCTCTACGGCAACTCTCAACACAGTTTTACGCGCTTTGCTCTTATGTAAACAAATACTGTAGGCCTTGTGGGAACCCTAAATTTTCTTCTCATCACGCAGTATCCCGAGTAAACGCTCATCGAGCGTGCTGTTAGCATTAAGCGTTATAAGCGAATATATAAAGGTTATGACTAAAATGGATACTCCAAAATAAGGTGGGATATTTCGTGATGCATACACAATAACATATCTCAAAATAAGGTGGAACGTTTGGTGACGTTATATGGCAATAACAACCAACCTCAGTGCTAACCCGAAACAACACTCTGTTTAAAGGCAGAGAAGAACTGCTGGGTTAGGCACTGATCTCTAGTGATTAGGCCTAAGCGCTGACTCGAAATGGTTAGCTTTCATATATTGTTATGGTGACACCATATAAATTTGTTAAAACTTGCCTTCCTCGTCAGCTACCAATCGCTGGTGTAGTGGATATGGACATGACGTTGTGACCCCTATATCCCGGATTCGACCCTTTGTTGCTATTTTCAAAGATTTTTTTTTTTACTTAGTGAAAATATACTAAGATCGGTTGGCACTTTATATACACAAAACTAAGAGTGTGACCTGACTTTGGAGTATCCATTCTATTCACCACCAATATATAAAGCCGGGTTACAAACAACTTGCGTGACTCACGTTTTAATACTCTCAGTTCACAAGAATAACAACTGACAAACGTTTCGCATCCCTTCACGTAAAAGCTGCAGCAGTAGCCACATGCATTGCTTTTTCTTGATAGTTTGACTTTTGAGTCCCGGCTACTTTGTTCACAATACCACAGCAACAGAAATTCCGGCTCAACGGGAGTTGGAAAAAGCACATGGAACAACGTAGCTTGAACGCTTCAATCCACAAAATGTTGTGAATTCGACAACTAAGCCCTCTCGAGCTCGGGTGTTCGTATTGATAAATCGTAAATTACAAAACGATCTGATTGGCTCCGGTCGTTATTCGATAATTCGGATTACTGACGTAGCTACATACGCGAACGATCTGATTGGACGCGACGGTCATCCGATAATTTGAAATCCGATTTATTTGACTACTTACTTACATTACCCACAAACCCGATGACGTAGTGGCTACCGCTTCTCTTGAAGCAGCAGCCACAAACATTTGTTCCTATACTTCGTTGACGTGGCAACAGCTTCATCGACTAGGTCTTCTTCTTTTGGCTCCCTAAACCGAGACACTTTAGACGCTACGGCCTTGCACATGGTTTTATACCAAAATGACGAAATACAAGAAATTATGCGTACGGCGGCATTTTGAAAGGACAATGCCCCAAAATCTAACACTGAATAATTATGTATTGTTTCCTTTGAGAAGTCATATCAACAACTCGGTCTTCGTATTTCATCAGAGGTTCCAAACGCCGAGAAACTTTATTGTTTCGAGGTGTTTGAAACCTCTGATGAAATACAAAGCCCGAGGTGTTGATATATTACTTCAACATTGCTTGTGTTATGGATGTCTAGAAACGACGATCCAAAAAACGACAGCATAGAAAACCGACTACCTAGAAAACGATGACCCATAAAAACGTTGAATGATTAGTGGCTTTTGATCATATGAGCTAGTGTTTCCTCATATGCCCGCTAGCTTGCATTAAAGAACGGAGGTATTTTGCATAAACGTTACTGGAATCTCGGTGAAATGTGAGGAGAAAAAATATTCAGCCGAGTGAAACTTGAAAATACGTCATTTGAAACAGAGACTGCTATAAAAAAAAAGAGAGAGTAAGGTTTCTGCGGCCAGTTCTATTGTTGGATTTCACGTGACGCAAGTAAAAACAAAATCGATTATCATTTAAAAATAACGCCAAGAAATTGAGGTATTGTAGAAAAATAGTAAATAAACTACCTGCCAAAGTCTCAGGGGTGTGTGATATCCCGTACTTGAGTTATTCAGTAAAATGTACCACTCAAAGCTACAGAGTTTACTATGTAGCGGCCAGGATCACAAACACGGCGGCAGTTTAGTTTGGCCATGCACGTTAAAACCTTTCGTCTCGCTGTTGAACTTGCAAGCATTCGTATAGACACTTCTCTTAACATGTTAGTTGTTCAGACCTCAAAAACACAAGCTGGATCGACGTTTTCGTGTACTTGATGTTTCTCATCCAACACGGCGGCATTCTTGTTGCCGTGTTTCTTGTGTTATTTTTCGTTAGCGCTTGCGCAGAAACGCCGGAAGTGAGCTTTGCAGATGAAACACGACGACGACGACGACAAAGAAGAACGATCGACATTTTTAGACTCAGGCGCTACTGATTGAGTAATTGCACTAACCAGGAGATACCGAGGAGGATAATGGCAGACTTCTACAATCGGTTACAATCCCAACTTAGCGTCGATTACTTCACCACAACAAAAGGCGTATATTCGGTGACAATTTTGCTATTTGAAAACAGAAAGAAAAAAACATTCAAACAGGCAAGTACAACAAAAAGTATATAATTTTATTCCTCATTCTGCTTTTCGCTATTTGCAGAGCACTTTGTTTCCTGTGATTAATATCTGCAACCCTAATTTGCCTGGGTTTTGTTTTAGTTCTTGAGTCTAGGGAAAGAGCACCTCTCAACTACAAGACTTGAAGAGCATATAATACGTTCACAGTTCTTTCAAGATAACCGCGATCTCGGAGCGGTCATCCTGGACTTCTCCTTTTTGTAACAAAACACCCCAAAGTGATCCAGATTGAACGAAAACTAACTGAAGTCAATAGTGAAACGATGGCAGGGTCCAACATTATATAGTAAGAATGATAAGCTTAAAAAAATCACGAAAATTAAGACAGCTGTAAAAATCTTTTTGCCAGGGAAGCATAAAGACATACCTTTAAAAGAAACACCAAATTGTTGAGACGTTAAGTTTAGGAAAAATCTCCAATTTAAGGGGTGTTTTCTTCCGATATTAAAAAGTTATGAGTGCTTAAAATCAAGCCAGCACTTTGGGCCTACTCCCCCCAATCCGACTAACGCAATTGGGTATACACTAGGCGACAAGTCGCAGGGACAGGTGACGGAGACAGGTCGCTGCGAAATTTCCCCACGTGTGACACGCCTAAATTCATGAGAAAATGTTGTGGCGCCCAAATTGTCCCCGCAACCTGACGCAAGAATTACAACTTGCTTGAATTCGTGAGTCAGGTAGCGGAGACAAAATGACACAAATTTTCAGTGTCCCTTCGTATGCACTGTCAGGTGTCCCGTCCCCGCGACATAATAAAAAAAAAAAAAAAAATGCAAAATCGTCGTTTATCCCTCCATAGACAAGTCGCCCCGTACGCATTTTGTAGGCGTCTTGACCCAGAGATGTGTCCCTGCGACTTATCACTAAGTGTGTGCCGACCTTTACTAAATTAAATTGAACTTAATTTTGTTATCAAAAAACTAACACCCTATACATCCTATTCACTTCAAAAATGTATCATATAACTCTTATACCATCCTGATATTACATGTCTGCACACATATTTTCCTCTTGTAATACAAAAAAAATCTATGCCATATAATATTAAAGTGAGCTATGGCTGTATCAATAATATCCGAACCATGAGGATGGTCGAAAATATAAAAAAAATATCTACCTATTTTTATACTAAGATTGAGCTCTCAGGTACTCCGACTGCCTCGGACTAATTGTTAATTTTGTGGCAAACATTGCCGATGCACATGACGTCGACATACTTTCCTTTCTCTTCCTTAATGACAAACTGCAATTTTACTCCACACTCAGGGTGCTTGCATTCTGCTGCTCCTCTGAAGAATGGTGCCGAGTGCATCTTACGAGAGTTTTCGGATCTCACGTGGTTGTTCTTGAAGCGCAAACTGCACCATGGATTGCTTCGCTTTACTTTAGAGTTAAAGATTTGGGTCCATTGACCACCCAACAGTCTTCCTCCACTAGGGAATTTCTTAATGGGAATCTTTAACCAGTCTGTTTTACTGAGCTTGAATGTTGCTTTTAACTTGTCAGTGGACCTCTGTAAATACCTGTCCTCTTTGTCAGAGTCGGAATCATCAAGGGTCTAAACCAAGATTCAATAATACATAATCATAAAGGGGTATTTTAGGTTGCAACCATACCGGTAGCCCCGCAGCTTTGCAATACTAATGAACCTTATATAGTGCCGGTCATATTTTTTGGCAGTGTGGGTATGAGGGGGGGAGGGGGGGGGAATTGGGAGGGCGGGGTGAGGAGTGGAAGGGGAGAAGACAAACAGGGTGACAACGAGTGGGCCTCTTCCTTTACTTGCTTAACTTAGGGCGCATTTTGCTGGGACTATTCTGCGTTTTCCTATTCCGGTTAAAGAACGAGAGAATAAGAGGAATAAAAAGGTATCCCAAATAAATTGACCTGAGACCAACGCGTGGAATGGTCTCCCCTGACTTTCGGTGCTAACCCACTGGCTTGGCGGGCCACGCACGATTTCCGACCAAAAGCTTTCCCAACGAAAAGCATATTCTGGGTATACGTATTCCGAGAAAATCATATTGCTGCTCTTGGCAACAGAAGTAAAGGAATGTTATTCTGTTCATTCCGAAAACGGAATAGATCAATAAAACAACAACAACAAAAACACGACCACCGTCTATTCCGAGTGTTCCTATTCCCAAAATGGTCCAAAAAAATAAACGAGCCGTTGGTGAGGTGAGGACATTTGAGGTACGGTACGGTAAGGTAAATTACATGAGGCAAGGTACGAGAGGTGAGGTAAGTTGAGGTGAGGACAGGTGAGGTGTGGTACGGTACGGTACGGTACGGTACGGTGATGTATATTAGATACATACATACATACATACTTTATTGATGCTCTTTAAGTGGGTTTTTCAGCTCAATAGAATTAAAAATTTAAAATTTAAGTTAATTAAGGATATAAGTACAATAAGATTATAATTACAAAAAATATATCAAGAATATCAACCTATTAAAACATTTGCAAAATGACGCCTAAAATTCTTGGATGAGGTAAGGTACGAGAGGTGACGTAAGGTGAAGTGAGGTGAGGTGAGATACGGTATGGAAAGGTAAGGTAAGGTATATTAGATGAGGTAAGGTGCGAGAGGTGAGGTAGGTTGAGGTGAGGACAGGTGAGGTGAGGTATGGTACGGTACGGTATATTAGATGAGGTAAGATGAGGACTACCGCTTGAACCAAGCCGCCACGCGAGATTCCCGCCTGTACGCCGTCGTTCTGAATGAGGAAGAGGTCGTAATAAAACAGATTGGCAACGAGTTGGTCGTTGTTTGAGTTGCTCGACTCACTTTGGAAATTTTTGTTCTTTGATATAAGACGCCGACAGTGTATCACCCGTTCAAACTCGCGCTGACGGAGGACCAAATAGACAGCCTCATGAAGGCCGCAAAAGAAAGAGCAGCTGTGACTCTGCGTGTCAAGCCGGAACAGATTGGAAATGGCAACGACCTTTTGTTGACCGCCACGCAAATAAACCGACTGAGAAAGGCCGCCAGCGCCGGCCATGGCGCTTATGTTACGATAAACAAGACAGAAATGATGAAAACAATGCAGAGCGGCGGCAACCTCTTGTCTGCAACATTTAGTCTGGCGCGGCCTTTGCTCGTGCCCTCGGACAAGGATTTGGGAATGGCCGGTCTCAGCTTCAGCGTGGAAAAGGTTTGGAAAAAGATTTTCGGAAAGGGTTTCGGCCTCCAGGAGGTGCAGTTGTACAAACTCACGCAAATGCTGTCCCCCACGCAGAAAAAGGCTCTGGAACAACATCTTGTTGGAAAGGGTGTTGTCCGCGGTGGAGGCGCCGCACAATACGGGGGCTTTTTTGGAATGCTGGCTTCACTCGGCATTCCTCTCACCATCAGCCTTGTCCAAAAAATGTTGGGAAAGGGGACGCACCCGCAGCCCTCGCTGTAGAGGCACTCTGCTTCCTTCCCGCCTTCCTGCGCCACCCGCACTGGCCCAAGTGCGCGGCATAGAAATGCGCCCTCCATCCGTCTTCGGCCGGTGGGAAGATTGGGAGCGCCCGAAAAAAAAAATTAAGTTCCAGGATGTTCCGCTTTCCAATGTTGACCTGTTGAATTGGTGCGAATATCTCGGCATTCCGCTCAAGGGCATCTTCTCACGCAACGAGGCCAAACCCCTGCACCATTCACCCTGCATCATCAACCTGGATGACTTCTGAAGTTTGGGTTTGCTGTTGGAAGGGAAAAGACATCCCTGCCCAAAGGGAGGAGATGGAATATTTCGACTCCTTCGGCCTGCCTCCCCCAGACGAGTGGGAGCAGGAAATGCGAAAGTTGGGCCATAAAACTTTTCTTTCGGAATGACAACCAAATCCAGTGGATCGGAAGTGTGAGATGTGGGTATTTCTGCCTGGTTTCCTCAATTTCCTGGCTGGATCGGAAAGGGTTCAAAAAAACGGATGAAAAATGGGGAAAGCCAAGTGTGCAGTTTGCGGCATAACGAAAACGAGATTTCTGCCGGGAAACTAGCGGGGCCGTCTCTTGCAGAGGGCTCTGGTGTTCTGACTGATCTTGCGGGTATCCCAACCCGCTCTTTTTTTTATCCTGGATTTTGGCTGCAATCGTCTCCTTGAGGATTTTTTCCCTCAGCTCGGGTGGGAGTTGGTTGACCCTTGTCTGCAGATCCATTTGTGAAGGGGGTGCTATTGTTCAAAATCCCAACCCTCGTTGAAAGGCATAGGAAACATAAACCGAAAAAGAGGAGCCAACAATTCTTCGTGTACCCAACGCCAACCCATTTTCTCTCTTTCTTTCAGTTGATTTTGGGTGTGGTGGTGATAAATTTTCTCCCGCAACTCGGGTGGGAGGGTGCGAATCTGCTCCATCAGATCCATTTATATGTGGCGCAGATCTTCAACTGACTGTTTCCCAAAATTTTTCGTCGAGAAACCAACGTTCCATGTACTCCCTTTCGGGAGGTTTGAGGAGTTTGAAAGTTTTGCAAATGAAATCGACACAAATGCTGTGAATGTTTTCTGTGTTCTTGATGAGGCACCGGGGGGATTTATCCTTCCGCAACATGAAGCGAACATACAACATTGGCATGACCTCCTTGGGGAGGTTTGTGTTGTCCAATTTTTTGAGTCATCTGTTGATTCTCAGGATCAACTTGCGTCTCACGGTGTAGCGTTTTGACCAACTGTCGTCGCCCATTGGTTTTTCCTTCAACACCCTTCGTTTAATGGACCGTGTCGTAGAACCCCTCGTCAGTCAGCCATTTGTTCATAAAGTCATTGGTTGGGAGAGAATAAAGAACTCTGTAACACAAAAGAGCACATTCGTCAATACAATGGGTTTCTCTTGTCTCTTTAATATACTGCCATGGAGACATGTCATTTTGCAACAGTGTGCGCACGCGGCGCATTGGTGGTTTGTCCATGGAATCCTCGAATTCCTTTCCCAACCACTTGTCAATCTCTGTAATCAATGCTTACCTCACATTACAGCGCTTCAGGTCCGCCATCATACCTTCGCGCCGCCTCTCTCTAATAGGCCGACCATTTAAGCAGAAAAAAATATTACGTATTGATGAAGGAGGTGTACTGTTGGAAGGAAAAAATACACCCCAGATGACATGAAAACAATTTAGTATTGTGTTGGCGAACATGGAAAGGTGTACGCCAGGGTTCGGTGCGTGTCCTGTGGGCGTTTGAAATTTTGCTTTGTTAAAACCCATCAGAACACGAACACATGTCGCTGTAATCACCTTCGTCGCGCCCAACATCCTCCTCCTCATCGTCTCACCATGTGAAACTTCCCCCATCCCATGTCTTTCTTGTCTTGCACGTTTGCTTGGACAACATAGGTGAGTATTTTCTCCCGCATATCGGGTGGTAGTTGATTGACAGCCATCATCTGGTTCACCTTACAACAGCCTCTCTCTAATAGGGGTGACGTTGTAGCACACATTGATGCCATCGTCTGGTTCACCTTATAACAGCCTCTCTCTAAAAGGCCGGCGTCGAACAACGCCCACTCCGGCTGCATCCCAAACCCCAAACCATTCATCCCACACCCGAGCGGGAGGATCATCCATGCCAACCCAAAAGGGAGGCGGGGCTCCAGTTCTGAGACAGATATCGTCCTCGTTGCAGCCGGTACATTCAAACAACGAAAGGGACCGAATTTTTCAGGGACCATGTACCGCACCTGAATGAAGTTTCGCCCCTCGGGGGGCGGAGAGCGGGGTGGAGAATATGGGGTCAATGGAAGAAGTGGAGGGGGCAGCGGTTTGAGTGGTTGCGGAAGAAGTGGGGGGAGGGGCACAAAGTACAACCCCATAGTTTCTTCCTTGATTTCTTGCCAACTCCGTCGAGGTAGCGCGCGAGGGGTTGGCACTGGTTGATGGGTCGTGGATACCCCTCGCCCCCCTTTCACACCCGAGGTGCGAAGCGACTAGGGTGTGGGGCGAGGTGGTATTTGTTTGACTCCTCCTATACTACTATACAACTTGTATTCGGTGATACATTACTTCGCGAAAATGGAAAAGGCAAATTTCGGGATCGTTCGGAAAAATCGTGGAAGAAAATTTCGCTGAATTTTTGGATTACGGTTTTCTCGCGGTCCTTAATTTGGCGATTTTTTGCAATCAACAAAATGGAGTCCCACGAAAGAAAGTAACAAAATGGTGTTTTTCTCTTATCCGCACTTTTGTTTTATGTACTTACCATTCTATTTCGGACGAACTGTTCCACAGAGGGTTTGTTAAGATGGCCGATGGTCTTCATCTACAGCATAAAGTAATATGGAGAGTTGCTTAAGACCGAAATATGACTATTTATATCAATAGCACTTGTTTCTTAAGAGCAGACAAAGAATAGGAAATTTGACTCAAGTCAAATTGCCCTAAAAAAGATGTGAGCCCTCAGCGAGAATTGAACCATTAATGCGGATACACCTGTAAGTAGGACCCCTTCGCCTGGCCCCGGCCAAGTTGCCCCATTGTGGATTCTCTGTATCGAAAACCCCTCTAAGTTCGACACCTCCTCAAGACGGACAGTAAGAGTTGGTTCCCAAAGTGTCCGCCTTAGAGAGAGTTCACTGTACTAAGAACCAAAAAGGTAACCAGGAAAGTCATGGGTTCGATTCCCTCCGAGACTCTACGAGGACGTTTAGTGAGCAACTTGCAACATAATTATGTCCAAATTGAGACAAATTGGTTGTTAGAAACAGTTAAGGCGGCATGATGTTATATAATTATTTATGGCGTAGTTAATAAAGGGAAAAAAGCCCATCAGGAACAATGCTCGCTCCGACGTAGTTTGAGCTTTGGATGAGAGCGCATCGCACACAGGTAACGTTTCTTCTCTTACAGTAGTATGGTGTCAAAATAGAACAGAATTTCCTCGTATTACAGACCCCTTCTTTATCCCCGATATTTATACGCCATTGTTGCATAAAGCAAACTGTAACTCTACTTCTTGAATCGCCGTAAATTTTTATTTCAGGAGCCAGGAGGCTCTAGAGGAGCGCGACGTCTTCTATCACAGGCTTCGGGTCCTCTATGTACCTGGCCTTTTCCTCCAGAGCATGCATAAATTACCAAAGCTCCTGGACAATTTGATAAAAATGTACTGAACTGTATACTTTTCCGACGACCTTCTGGATAACCTGAAGCGCAATCTCGTCCCCAGAGTCCTCAGGCTCTTTGGCCAGCGGTTAGTCCCCAGGAGAGACTCTGGGATAATGGGAAAAAATCAAATTTTATGATTGCCTGGTCCGTAACGGCTTTCACTGTTTTACCCCCAGATTTTCTGGGAAAATGGCGGCCATTATCCCAGAGTCTCTCCGGGCGTCTACCCGCTGACGAAACAGCCCGAGGACTCTGGGTACGAAATTGCCTGAAGCGCGATATTGCCTGTTAAATTCATTTGATTTCGCATGATATTAATAAAGCGATGATGTAAAGACATACAATTCCTGCTTTCCACGTTGGTAATGGTGTCTCCGCAGTGAAAGCCATTCGGAACAATGCAACCTAAATGAACGTGAATTATATTGTGGAAAAATGCATTACATAACCATGGAAGCTTTGTTACGGAACGAGGCAAAGAAAAGAAATAAAGAAATAAACGAAAACAAAAATCATGAAAGAAACGTTGCGAGTTCTTTTTTCGTTTTTGCCCGTAACAGTGCGACTGTAGCTTACCTGTAAGGGCACGTGGGTCACCAGTGAACCGGGTGTCTCTTTGCGGCTCACGGGTACCATGATAACGCCTGGGCGCTGTGGTTCTCCTTGAAAAGAAGACAAGCGAGGAGAAGTATTCTGAAGACGTTCATGACAGATGCATTGGCAGTTTTTTATAGGGCACGTGCGGCTAGCATCCACAATGTTGCTTGCCGGTGGTTTTGACAGCTGCAGCCAGTCTGGATAGTATTCCGGAGAGGACCTGCCATCGTCGTGAGGAGGAATAGATTGGTAGGCCATCTGTGTTGGTTCACTTTGGGAACGTTTCCTTTGGAATGTCGGCCAATCTTGAGAACTTTTCATCTGGAATGTTGGCACTTGCATCTGATTACTCCAGCCGTAAAACGGGATTGTAGATTGAGAAGGCACGTGCCCAATAAGATTATCTCTGTTTTTGATGGACGCGATCTGGGCGGGTGAGCAAATCTGGTGGCGATAGTTAAAATTTGGAAAATGCTGAGTTGGAAGAAAACAGACAGCACTCACAAGACAGTTGGCTATAACAGGATGATGAAGCCAGAGTAGTCCCTTTTGCAGTCGTTATTTGGCTCCTGCTCTGGGAGGACAGTTGAGTGACAAGCCAAATGACGTTTGCGTAGGAAACTAGGAGTGCTTTTCTTTTGAATGGAAAAACCGGCCGGTTGGGCAAAATATGAAATAGACCTTCACACTGGAAATTTAATTCCGTAAATAGGAATAACTTCAGACGTGTTCCTCTTTTCGACCGGGATATCACTGAACCGTTTGCTTCATCATCCCATGCCCCTTCATAATCAAAGGCTCAATGAGCCAACTTATTCATGCCTTAACGTAAATAAATGACAAAATAAGGTCAGATGCGGATAGTTGTTAGTTTTTGTGAGTATCGTGATAACTTCTTTTGACATTTCTCTTTCTATTAATTTGAATACACTAGAGTGATAGCTATTTACCAATAATGCCATTTTCGAGAATCGAGCAGTGAATCTTGTAGCATGCAATAAATAGTGAACAAAAGAAAACAACAATTGAAGCTACCTTAAAAATATGGGTAAAAACATGCAGGAGTGCATAGATTGAATTCCACTCAACTGTTCACTACCTCACTATATTCATTCCTTGTTCAAGCGCATTCACGTGTAAAAATACGCGGCTGGACTTCCTGTCAGTTATTGTGATCTCCGAGCTATTTTTATTTCAAAATTGAATATGTTTACAGCACCTCTTCAGAGTGGGGACATGCAGTTGTGGTGTGAACTATTACAAGCAGTAAGTCATAAGAAACGCAAGGAAAAGATTAGTCCGGGTGGGCTCTGACATTTCGAGGACCCATCACAACCCCTCTATAGCCATAGACTGAACATTATTTGTGTTCGATTTGATCATCAGTCAGTTTTAACAGAACAGCTATTTTATTGAATGTGAATGATATATGAAACAAATCCGGCCTCTTTTGGCAATTGCATAAATTGCGTTCACAACTGCGAGGATCATTGTTCATTTGATTTTTTTTATTGAAGTCACAAACATTGATTGAATTGCCATCAAAAGAGTTAGGTCACGCCGTGAGTCTGCTCACTGAGTCCGTTTTATTTTTCATCACGCATCACGAACGTTTTACCGATCGGTGAAAATTACTGCGTCAAAATCAAGTCTAGTAATTATACTTGAGACCACTAAAAGATCAGATACGTTCGACGTCGCGATTGCTCACAATTAAATAGGAATAGGCTATAACTCGCCCATGCGCACTGGAAACCAACAACTTTGAAAAAGAGTCATTCTCGTCCCCAGAACCTCCGTTTCTTTTGGTCACGTGGTCGGAGAAACGGAGGGCTCTGGTAGCAGCAATTACCGGATGCCCGTAAATAACGGACATCCGGTAACGCATGTCAATAGCCAAGAATGTATTTGCTCATGCTCAAATATGTATCCTTAGGGAGGGAGTGACAGTCCAGCTTTGGCTTTTATGATGGCTAGCGATGGTTAATTTCATTGAAATAAGAAAATTTACCAGAACAACAAACTGCCTTGCATGCAGCAGGTGTACGTAAACAAGACTGGCTGTGTATTTTGCTCATGGGGTTTCGAAAATCGTTGATATTCCAGCTTCTCTCGTTCGTGGTGGACCACCGATCTTGATACGGTTGAAAGTAGTTGTGTTCTTGAAGTTTCGCCACTGACTGCGCTTATTTGCAGCCAAATTCAAAAGTTGAAGGCACTAAGTGTTGGCTTGAAGGTTTATGAGCAAGGTAACCAAGGCGTAATTCGATAAATATCACTCGTAACGGAAGTGCAAACGAGTGGCTCTTAGGACGAGTATAACAGGAAGTGCGCAGTAATTCATCACTTAATTCTTGGTGCGCATTCACTTTTTATGAGCCAATGAAAAAATTCCAATGTTTTGGCTCGTCCAGAGCTATTCGTCAACGACATTTTAAGACGAGTGGCTCTGAAGACGAGAATGAAAAAGAGTGGGACACCTTTTTTACAAATTGTCCACCATTACCGTCGACTCAAACTCAATCTGTTTAATCCTGAGCAATCGCGACGTCGACCTTATTTGATCTTAAAGTAATTTCAAGTACAATTACTAAACTTTATTTTGACGCAGCTATTTCCACCGATCGGTGGAATTTTCGTGATGCGTGAAGAAAGATAAAATGGACTCAGTGGGCAGATTCACAGCGTGACCTAGCCCCTTTAAGAAATTATCCCAAATAAGTACGTGTTTTGCCATGAAAAAGTTAATTGTGGCCTGATAAGTGTTAACAAGAATGAGAACAGATGCTTCTATCAATGTTTCAATAACAGTACTGCTTCAATTTTTCTAATTTCGGGAATACGAAATACATTATTAATGCAAAGTCGAGTACTATTGCACTGAGAAGGCAATGTTATGGATATATGTTTTAGTTCATATCTACAAAATGAGCGAAAAAGGTCGCATTTTGTTAAGGGCACATCACCTATATATTGATTGCTATCTAGAACGTGTTTGTAATTTAACTAGCTGTATGTCATTCACGATAACGATAACTGATCTTTGGAGCTCATATTTATTTTTCTTCTGACTGTTAACTGCCATTTGGTCAATTAATACTAACGGAGTTGTGACGTCATTCCAATCAGATTTCTGCTAAGAATGGCTTAGACTAGATCACTTGTAACTGTTTGAGGCTGACATGATGACACCGAAAAAGCGTTTTTGCACGGTACTCAGTTGAATGCACGCATGCGAAAAAAGCTATCAGTACTCACAGACATTTCTGTATGGCAAATATAAGTGGAAAAATGAAGGAAAGCACACGCGTGTAGTAAGGGAAAGATGAACGGTGACTTAGCGAGTTGAAGATCTGAACTCCTACTTCTTTTACTCGCGCATTATGCTGTATATAGCCGGCACCCTTTTCGTGCTTTTTCTGTTTCACTATTGCGAAATATTACGAAATCCTGGCTACCACCTTGGCTTGTCCCGGATTCTGTGGCGGGACCTCTCACCACGTTTTCCCTTGATTCCTGATACCCTGTCTGGACAATTTACACTAAGGTTAGTAGTATAGGAGTTGGCGGTTCTGGCGGATTGATATCAATTTTTTATACTCTATAAAATTGCGCTAGAACTGCCAGCTGTTTTCAAGGTCATTTATCTGTGCTCGTCACCTCAAGGTCATCTAGCCAACTTAACAATTCCCGTAAATACCGGTGCTATATTTTTCTCGGAAACCTTGTATTTAAGCTCTTTTACCGCACAATAGCGCCACACAAGGCATAAGCGCTTGATATCAACATTTACGCATGCCTGTTGTAAGAAAATTTTTTTCCGTTAACACTGTTGAGAAATGGAAAAGTTATTAATATATAAGTGTAACTTGAACTATAATATTAACGTGCTGCGAGGCTGGTCATGACGTTGGTAAAAACGCGGGGGCCTTTAGAATGACCGTTACAATGAATGACCGTTTTGTTCCATTACCACAATGTTGAGAAATGGAAACGTTATTAACATATAAGGGTAACTTGAACCATACTATGAACGCACACTCTTACATAGCCTAAAGCCCCGCGGGATTGTGTAAGTTGGAAGGGAAGCAAATTATTGCTTATTGGAATATGGGTAAAATCCTTAAGATGGTGTCGGGACGTTGGGTAGAGCTATGGTCTCCCCTGTGGGAGTCGGAAGTGCCGGTTCGTCCTCAAGCCGGACGGATATAAAAAAGTACCTGCAGTCAAGCAGGGTGATAGTGCTCAAAGAGCGGTGTGGAGGTGGGCAATAAGGAAAAAAATGAAACCTCTCAAGAGGGACAGGGGAGTTGGGTTAGGGTTGGGGGTCAGGGTAAGGGGCCCTCTTGAGAGGTCTGGTGGCGCCACCATTTTTTGAAATCGGAATTGAGCCCGAGAGCTCATCACAAGTACTTGTCAGCAGTATCCCACAGTCACAGCTTTTTAATGAGTTCAAAAAATAATGTTTACTCATTATATATAGAAAACGAATTGTAACGAGGAAATTCTTGATGCGTTAAAGGATATGGATAAATTAATATGTCCATTTTGTAGTCAACAACTGGAAGAATATAAGAGTGTGGATAAGGACAAGCCATGTTCCGAGAATAAAGATTTGCTTAACGACAATGGAATGATTGTCTGTCAAAAATGCGGTGTGCTAGACTGTTATAATTTAGTGCTTGGTTATTTTAATTTTTATGAAAATATGTATCGAATAAGGAGAAAATCAGTGTATCATCGTAAATATCATATTGAGAACATTTTGAATAGAACAAATGCATATCCTGGAATTAAAATTAATTATGACAACAGACAAAGGACATATATAATCTTTGAACTGATCGATAAGGTGATACCGGAAGTAAACGGTGATCGTAAACGTATGATAAGTATCAATTGTTTGATTAAAAAAATATTTGAAATAATGAAGTTGCCGTATGATAACATCAAAATAACAAGTTCTAAGAAAACACTGAAATACAATACTTTATTATTAATTCTCCCCAAGGGGCTTTTTCAGAATTAATTTGCAATGTTACATATAATATAAATACGACTAATGATATAAAATATAATAACTTACACGAACTTGACATATAAATAACAACTTAAAATTACTAATGCTAACATTAACAATAATGAGAGCTAACACTTTATAATATACAATAGTTGTATTTTTTCAGTGATGGAATAAAACTTATGGGTTAATTAAGCATGACATTCACAAAGTTATCAATAAGTGACCCGGTTTCGTGATTATCAGCAAACAGGAAGTTTGAAGTTTACTCGGGCTTAAATTTTTTTGTTATACTTTTTCTCAAATTTGGAGAAAGGAGGTGATAAATCGCGAATCTCTTGATCTAGAATTTTCATGTCAAGAATGAATTGTTTGTAATCCCATTCACCGCCTCTTATTGCTTCTCTAAGATTAGTCAAGACTTTTTCATACGATGTAGCACTGAATTTTAATAAATCAGTTTCCCCCCTTATGTTTTTGAATTAATGGTAACTTCTTAAAACTATATCAGCAGTGGTCAAAACACCTAACACGACTGCGTTCAAGGTCACACCACCCTTAATTTCACCTACGCTTGCGAGTAAAATACTTGATATATTCACAGCATAATTTATTTTTTTTGTTTCTTTTATGAGAATGGTTATATATCCAGTTTATTTGATGATAATATGTGTAGATATCCTTGATTTGCTTTAATTTTTCTTCATGAATATTAGCATCAACATGATTAAAATTGAAGATGTCCTTTTTAGTCATTCATATTATTGATTTACATATGTTTATTACACATTGAATGGTATATAGTAAATCCCATAATATGTGTTTTTAGCTGTGTCAAATTTGATTTTATTTATACCTTGATATGTACCGTTAATATTTCTTCAGATTGCCGAGCCAGCACTATCCCATGTCATGTGAAATTGTGGTGAGCAATTAAACCATCAGATCGGAATATATTGATGTTGTAGAATCTATTTGCCATATTCGACGGCGTCTTTAAGATGAAAAACAAAATTCTTCCTTTTAATTGCAAGTAAAATGGGACGTTACCTATTAAAAATACAGTATTTTCACTCACAGATCCGCTCACTCACACAGGGCATATTTTTGGCTTCATAGAATTGAAGGATAAAACACTATTATTTGATGATAAAGTTGATTTCAAATTTGTTATTTCATGGGTGTTCATATTGATATTCGTTTCCATCTGCAATTTATATCTTATATGCTTCAACAAAGTCATAAATAGAACTGTCAACATCATTAAAAATTAGTCAACGCCATAAACAGCCATATATAGTTGATTATAATTGGCTGGGTATGTGTTTAGATCTCCACCATCATTGTCAAGATGACTTGTGTAGTATACATACATCGGAGAAAAAGACATTTTTTGAACTGAACTATTGTTTGGTAGAATAGTATTCTGTTGTTTGATCATGTTGATAGTGAAACTTTTCAGTATGATTGATGTAAAGATAAATTCCCGTTCCGCTTATTGATACTTGTTCTCTTTGCCATAGTTCGTAATCTGTGAAAAATTGCTCAATGCACAGTGTATGGTCTTTATTACTTGAGGGGTTGACATTGAAACCGAATCGATATCTATAATTACTGTCCGAATCTTTTTGTGCTTCAATAAAACAGACCTTTTTATTAAAAAGAAAACTTCCTTCCCAATTATCAATCTTATTCACAATAAAATTATATTCAGAACTCCATTCATCAATAAAAGCCATTAAGTATTTGAAACTGTTTTCAATTTTATGAGATGGTGATGGTTTTGTTTTTTCGTGAACCTATGATTTATTGGCAACCTCTTTAGAAATTCATGGTTGGTTTAGTCCTATTATTCGATTTTAATTCATTTTTATTGGTCCTGACATAATACCTCCTGTTGTTGAGAGATAGTTTGTTAAGTCAGAATGACTGGGTTTCGGTAATAAACTTGAGTCAACATAATGTTTGCTCGTACAGTCACCGTAATTTATTGGATACGAACTATTGACAACACGGAATATTCTATTGAGATCCAAATTTCCAAACATTAAATTTGAACCATCTGTTTTGAGCAATTAATTTTCTTTTGAATTAACGTATTTTTTATTGACGACGTCTTCTGGGCTACTGTTACGGTCATCAACATCGGGAACCTAAATTCTTTCACTGAATTTTTGTGGTGTTGTTTTTGTAAGATCGACCACTCTATCTTCGATTAATACAATTATATCATTTACGTAGCCTACATTGCTTGCTGACGTATTATTGTTGCCATCTGTGCGAAGGTTGTTCAGATAACTATTATGCATATCGATTGCCCCAGCCATGTGCAGCTCTCCAATATTTTCAAGATGTTTGTTTAAGAATTCATATGATCCATCAGATGTAAAACCGATTATATTTCTTCTTTTATTATCAACACATTGTTTATTTACTACTTGATCATTATTTATAGGGTCTTTAATATAATTAATATAATGATTGTTCATGTTGAGATTCGTGTTCATAGCATATTCCTCGTTTAGGCTAACGTAAGTTTGCCTTGCATCATCGAAACGGATCAAATTGTTTGGATTATTGGTCAACTCTTGAAATGTTTGTTGTTTACTTTTTATCACATTATACTGATTATTAAGGTCGATATTACCAGTATTACTATGTTTTTGACTGATTAAAGAATTTAATTGCAAAACTGTAGAATCAAAGCTCTTTTGATTTACTTTACTAGATAAACCAGTTTCTAACTGATGCTTTGTGATTTGCATCGCTGTTTGAAACTCCTTCATCAAGATTTTTCAATTTTTTGTTTTCCATATCATAATTTTCATTACTTGTTAATTTGAAACCAGGCCCAGGAGGGCCCTGTTTAACTGAAGCCCCAGTGGTTTGTATATTGCTATGAGTTCTATGTTCGTTAAAAATTGCCATTATATTAATACATTATACATTTCTATAAAAGTTTCGTTTGACCACTTTCATAGGATAATCAACGTATAAAAATGAATAAGCTTTTTTTGTGGCTTTATCGTATTGATCTTTTGCGACTCCAAGCTCGCGGGTTATTAAATTTCTTAAATTTGTTGATGGGAAATTATAGACATAGAAATGTGAACAATTCAATCGTATATCTTTAGGGCATGAACAATATGACTGGCTCAAATATATCACATTACAGTTTTTATGTCCTCCCTGTATAAAATAATCTTTTATAGGTTTTTTTTCTGTTACATAATCATCAATCTCATTTTGACTTTTATTATCTAAATTTTTAACTGGTATTATCTCATCATTAGAATAATTTATGATGTTATAACCAACCTCATTATTAATATCTGTCAATTTTT
>JAEMWC010001132.1:0-5000 GCA_016490735.1 Pachyseris speciosa | reverse complement strand
CAAAACTCTCGGTCTCTCAAAGCTGATCTACAACACATCTGTACTGAATATTCCAAATTTCTACATAAAACAAATAAACGACATTATCTTTAATTTCATTTGGGACGGAAAACCAGCTAAAATAAAGAAAAGCACTATCATTGCCGAAAGAAACAACGACGGCTTAAAAATGTGTCATTTTTCAATTATGAAAAAAGCACTAAAAATAGCATGGATTGATAGAATTCAAGATGAAACGTTTGCTTTTTGGACAGTAATCCCAGATCATGCTGTAAGTCAAAATGGCAATCTCGCCTTCTTATTAAGCTGCAACTATAAAACTGATCTCTTTAACTTAGAAAGACTTCCAAACTTTTACTGCTCAAGTCTAAGTTACTGGCAAGAGTTTAAGCACCTGTCAAAGAGAAATGATAATAACCACAGTTCCCAAATTTTGTGGAATAACTATAATATTTTGATCGACAAGAAACCTGTGTCTTACCGTGATTGGTTCGAGAGTAATGTCATATGCATAAGTGATCTGCTGAATGAACACAAGCATTTTTCTAATCCATTGGAATTTAATGCAAAGTTCAATTTTAATACCCCATTTACCATATATTGTGGTCTAGTCGACGCCATTCCAAACACCTGGAAAACAAATCTCAAAAATCAGAATAGAAGTCTCTCGCTCACCATTGTCCACAAGCGCAATCTATTCCAAAATCTTAGAGAAGACATATGAACCACCGACACCAGAAAGCAAGATTAAAGACACGATTTCACTAAAAAACGATCTCCGCAAAGTCTACAACTTACCTTTTATGATCACGAGAGAAGTCAAACTTCAAATGTTCCAGTATAAAATTCTACAGAACATACTACCTACTCAAATGAGTTTATATTGTGATGGCATAAACGAAAGTGACCTCTGCACCTTTTGCAAATGTGAGAAGCAAACGTTAAACCACTTTTCATTTCCTGCAAGAAAACAGCATCCTTCTGGAACAGGTTTGAATCTTGGTAGTGTGAAAAAACAGACGAAGAAATCTCATTGAATCCAAGTAAAATCTTGTACGGTTGTCACAAGATTTCGACTAATTGGCAGGCTGTAAACTATTGTGTTCTTATTGCAAAATACCATATTACTTGTAGTGGTGCGCATGAGGATGAGCTATGTTTCTGGGGGTTTCTCCTGCGGCTGCATGATAGTCTGGTTATTGTAAAGGAGATCGCAACTGCTAATAAAACATTATCAATGTTCTATCATAAGTGGGCTTTTATCTTTTAATGTTTTTAGTGTGATTTCGTTAGTAGTGTGAGTCTCGTGTTTTAAATAGTCTATCTATCTTTTTCTCAGTAATGTGACTCTGCAAGATTAATGTAAGTAACTGTAAGTCAGTCAGCCGTGGTGTGGAAATAGAGCAAAAAAAAATGATGGTAACACAGAAACAAAATACAAGTAGATCTGCCATTAACTGATTATGAGATAGATGAAAGAGTCAATCAACTACTTTCGGGTGGAAAACTCAGCAAGATGAAAATTATATAATGTAATAGTATAACGAAATCATTCAGAAATCCAAAATATATTGAAAGACACGGGGATGTTGTTTTTGATCTTGAAAGAGCTTTAAATACAACTGTAGTTAATAATGTTCGTCAAAAAAAGGACGGATATCGATTCGTCGTTGACACTAGAGGCGAAATCACGCCTTTCGATTGGTATAATGCGAGAATATCAGTAGATTTCAAAGTCAGTAAGACAGATGGAGGAAATGTTGCTGGAAATGATCATAATGTAATCGTAAATAGGAGTTCTTCATTAATAAAAAATTTTGATGTTAAAATGAATGATCAAAAGGTTTATGATTTTAATTACGCAAACCATTGTGTTAATATAAAAAACCTCTTAGACTACAGTCTATCATATGCTCAAAACACAGCAACAAATGAATTCTTTTACCTTGACAATATTAGGCATGCTGAGGAACGAGATCATCAAGCTAATTACAATAAAGGTTTTTCTGCAAGAAAAGCAC
The DNA here is from genome assembly GCA_016490735.1 of Pachyseris speciosa. Taxonomy (NCBI): domain Eukaryota; kingdom Metazoa; phylum Cnidaria; class Anthozoa; order Scleractinia; family Pachyseridae; genus Pachyseris; species Pachyseris speciosa. The sequence continues at coordinate 2,979 of JAEMWC010001132.1, read as the reverse complement.
TTCTTGGTGCATCGGCAACAGTAAATACTGAAATCCCCTTGAACAGATATTCCTTTTTTTAGAGTCTCAGAGATGAAGTACTACCAAATAAAAGGCTTGAGATACATTTTGAAATTGAGAGTGACGACAACTTAATTTGGCAGGCTGCAGATTATTGTAGAATTGTTTGAATAATAATATTTCTTTAATTCTTCAATTATTTGATTAAATATGTTTAACGATCCATAAAATTATGTAACATATATTATATACAAGAAAAGACAAGTTTTCATTCTCATGGAGTAAGTTTAAGCGACGGACAAAGAAAACGGCTTGCTAAAGATTATGCAAACAATTCTGCGATAACTATTCGTCTATCAAAAAGCGAATTGAATGGACCTGATCAATTAATGTTAACAAAGACACAGAAAAAATCAGAAAAGCAATGAAAAATAGACCAGGTTCTGATATTTAAATATCGAAAGCATAGATAAGAAAAGCTGTTAAACAGGGTGGAGCATTATGGTCTAGTATCATACCGCTTGCAAGAATGGCTCTTCCACCAATAGGTAAAACACTCGGTTTGTTTTTTGGAACATGCAAAAAATCAAATTGGTATGGAGGTAAAAAAAAAGGCGTCAAAAACAAACAAACAAACAAACAAACAAACACAGAAAGCGGACTTCTGCTCGGAAAAAATAGCCCATTCAACGGAATCTCACTTCTAGGAGCAATTCTGTAAAATTCATCAACAAACCATTGTCAAACTTTGATTTATTAGACTGGGTAAAACAACTTGAAATAAAACACTTCAGAGGTATTTACAGCAGAGATAATTTACCAATTAAAATAAGGAAATAATGTGGAATAATTAATTTGGATGATTCAGTAGGAAAAGGAAGTCATTGGGTATGTTATAGGAATATTGATAAATTCTGTGAGTGCTTTGATTCTTTGGGATTAGTGATGCCTGAAGAGGTAAGAAAATATTTTATCAACAAGTGGAAAGCAAATCATATATTCAGGTGACGAGATACAAGAAAGAGATAGTGTTTTATGTGGTTATTGGTGTCTTATATGTTGGAGAGACAGAAAGAGAAATCTATTTTAGAAACTATTCATAATGCAAAATTCAGTTTCAGAGATCAAAGTATAAACAATAGATTCATAATAAACTTCTTCAAAAATATCTAGTCATATTATATAATGGTTAAATCATATTGTGTTAAACAAAAGAAACAAAGTGAATGTGTTGAACCATTTGGTTATAAAAAAGCTAAAAATGGAGACTAATGTTTTTCTGTACTTGTGCTGAATGTGGTATTACTAAAACAAAATTCGTAAAATAGAAACAGGGAAACTAGATCAGCCCCGATAGAAAGGGCGGGGCATACGAAGTACTTTGGCTGAAACTGGTTTACATCTTGTTCTTCATCATGGAAATGGAAGATATTAGGCTAGTGAGGCAATGAGAAACCCTAAATTACAGAAGAAACCAATAGATTATGCTTTTTTAAAAGCAATCCCACTCATTCAAAAAACGGGCTCCGAAATGTTGGATCAATTATCAACCAAAGTAAGACCTAATCTTAAGTACAAGACAGACAGAAAAAAACCTTTATGAAAGCGGTTTCCCCATTCCTTTTCGATTTGTTCACTGGAAAAAAGCATGGGATGTAGTTTCTAATCCAAATTTGTTCAAACCGAATGAAATATCAGCTAAAGAAGGCAGAGCCATAGATGCTGAATATAAAATAAAGGTGGAAGCCGGTCTTATGGTTCTTGGATTAAATGGAAAGGTTACGGAAAAGGTATTGATATTCATAAGGCTATTGGAAAATTACCACTGCCAAAAGCTGGGTTTACTCCAAGCAAATACAAATATCTGGGTCCTTACAACCCCCTGATAAGTAGTTAAGGTATGACCCCAACACTGATGAAGTATTAGAATGGTATGTTCAACCGACATGGGTCATGGGTAAAAACAAAGGTGATTGTGACAGAAATATGGTAAAATCACTGGATATGAATCCTTATGGTGAAATGCCGAAGTGGGATCAAACAGCTCGAGTTTTAATTCATAAAAAACAGAAACTCGGACTTGGTGTTTCAAAAAACGGAAAAAGCCGTCGAGTGAAGAAATAAGTTGGCAACAACAATGGGCAGATGAACTGCATAAACCAATAAAGGGTAACTGTACTCGACGGCGTGTTATTGCAAATCACATTGATGAAATATGGACTGCAGTCGAAATGCAACAATTCACCAAATGGAATAAAGGATATAGATGTCTTCTCATGGTTTTGGATATTTTCAGTAAATACAGTTAGATTGTACCGCTAAAACATAAAAAGGTGAGACTGTCAGAGAAAAATTCAAAACCATCTTCAAAGAAGGAATAAAACCAGAATATTTATGGACTGATAAAGGATCAGAGTTCTAAAACAAAAATGGGAAAGAACTCTTGGAAAAACATAACATAACATAACATAACATAACATTGTATTCAACAGAAAATGAGGAAAAATCTAGTGTGATTGAAAGATGGAACCGAACAATCAAAAACAAAATGTGGAAACAGTTCACTGTTCAAGGTAATACAACGTATTTGGACATGTTGCCAAAACTTGTTGAGCAATACAAACTGGACTGAAGAGTTATTCACAATTGATAAAATTTGATACACTAAGCCAGTCACTTACAAAATAAGGGATTTCAATGATGAAGAGATACAAGGGAATTTTTATGAACCTGAATTATTGAAAGCTACACAAGATGTTATCAGAGTTGATAAAGTCATTCGGAGAGATTATAAGAAAAAACAAACTTTGGTTAAATGGAAGGGATATCGTGATGATTTCAATAGTTGGATACCTCTAAGAGATGTTAAAAATATATAAGAGCATTAAAAAATAAACTTTTTATCTAAACATATTATATGAGTTCGGAAAGTCAATTTCTTGGTTCTCAAGATTCTTGGAGTTCAGAAGGATCATCTCT
>JAEMWC010001131.1:240000-255000 GCA_016490735.1 Pachyseris speciosa | reverse complement strand
TATTACTCATCTGACTCAAGTCGTCGGTTTATCTCGAATGACCAAGCGATCCAGAACAAAGTAAGCGACCTTTCCAGCCTCTTTGGCAGCTTTCAACTTCGGTATCAAGGGCTCCCGCTTTTTAAGAGTAGCCAGCGCTAAATCCTCGCTGATATGAATGCCACTTGGTTTCTCTTTGCGAGCTTTGCGTAGCACTTGCTCTCTCTGCTTCCAATCGCGCAATCTACATACGATAGTACGTGGCTGACTTGACTCTTTTCCTTGTCTGTGCTTTCGTTCGACTCTGTGAGCCCTCTCAATGTCGATGTCGATACCGAGCCTGGTTTTAACTGCATCTTTCACTTTCTCCTCCGCCTCTTCCCAAGTTTCACGTGAAGACTCCGGGATTCCGTTAACTCTGATGTTATTACGGCGACTTTGGTTTTCCATATATTCCAGCGAAAGCGACTGGGACGATAAGTCCGTGTTTAGCCGCTCGATTTCTTTATGGGTCTCGATTAACTCCGCTCGAACTGTTATTAGGCCCTAACTTTCTAATCGCTTGACAATTCTAAACGAAGATACAGTACTTCAGGCGGTTGAAATGAGACTTTTCGTAGAAACTCTATATAAATTTCTGACTGCCGGGCATTTAGCCCAGAATGAGATCCTTCCCGGCTGCCGCGCAAAAAGCACGTAGCTTAGAACGTTATCTCAAATGTGTGGCAGAAACCGAGAGCAGTGCAGTAATAAAACAGTTCATGTTATTTTTTTCTTTAGTCTTTTCTGTTGCAATTTTTCATAGGACAACATCTTGTACAGAGTAGAACACTTAGCCACCAAAAAATGAATTGTACGTACGGTCCCTTGACTGGTTTTAAGTGACTCAAGTACACAGTGACTGTACAGTCTGCAGTCAGTGTAGTTAGGCCGCTCGGAACTCAATGTTCCCGTAGGTCATTTGCGTGATAAATTATATGAAATAAGTCTTGAACAACACAGTCGACGTTGGATGCTTTCAGGGCATCCAACGACAAGTTTCGGTAGATATCTTTTCGGTGAAGGGTAATTCGCCTTGGGCTTTCGGCGTGCACTCGGATTTTCGTAACTAAAACGAGGTCTAAAAGATTCGCAATTGAGAAATCGTAGCCCCTGAGGTTTTCGAAAAGGTCGTAATTGCTGTTTTTGGCAGTCAAAAACGTCAGCTAGCATGTTCGTAGAAAGTTCATTTCAGCTCCCATTTTCTGAAAGGAAGATTTCAGGTAATTCTGGGTTCCCTTTTACCTTCAGTCTAGATCTGCTACCCTAATACTACCAAGTGGCTCTACTATTAAGAATGTAAGGAAAAATCAAGACCCTAACATGCTATAAACTGTTAACTCAGAGCTAGGAAAGGCAATGGTCGTCACTGAACGGAGCGCGCACCAGAGAAAATTATTTACCCTGTATCATGGCAAAAGCAACGTCTGAAAGTAAATTGAAATGATATAGATCAGGGGCATCCAAGGACAAATTTCGGTAGATATCTCTGATAGGTTATCTGGGGCTATATGACGAGTTGCAGCTACTTTCTGAGGTGGGGTACGCGAGCCATCAAATGTAACGAGACTGAACATTGCAACATTTGCCGATGGACATAATTATACGCCCTTTTAAACATCTTGGCTCCGTGACAAAATTCTTCGAAGCTTCTTTGTGTTTCAGTCGTTAAGGGGCCCTCTGGTTGAAATTTAGAAAATCTGAAAAAAATTTGCAAAACAATTATTTTTGGAAAAATAACTATGCCAATCTATCTAGATTTGGGATATCATATTCATTTTTTCATGAATTCTTTTGCGGGGTCATAAAACAGCAGTTGTTTTGGAGTTGTTTTTCTGTTACCATGATAACCAACTGAAAACAACGAATTTTGACCCGAATTTCCAGACTTAAATGAAAATGTATCACCCTATTCCTTAGTCCTGAGATCCTGCAGGTCTCCTATTCCATTCCAGATTTTAGATTTGCTATTGGAGGCCCGGATACTAAGCTGGAGCAATAACCGACAAGGTCGCCAGTTTTTCATCGACGCCTGGCAGTTTATAGTCATAGTTTTCGGTCAAAACAACAAAAATTATGCCAAACCTAGGGAAAAAACAGTTGGTTCTAAAGACATGTATACCAGAAAGACGAAAAGTACGAAAGCCGAGGAGAATATAGCAAGAGAATGAAGCAAGAGAATAAAGGACAATAATAAAAACGACTTTTGAAAAAAAAGAAGAAGAAGATTGAAAGCAAACCAAGGAATAATATTAGTTCTGCGGGAAGAGGTTGAATCATGACAATTTTGCACGGCGTATTTATGTGTCACGCAATAGCCTTGTGAAATCAGTATGAAATTGCCCTACTGTCAGTTTCATTCAAGCGTTAGCCCTTTGTCAAAGACTGTTAAGTGTCACACTCGTTAAACAATGTTGATTTATTTATTTATTTTTATTTAATCCGAAGGACGAAAATGTCAGCACTCGAATCTCTTTACGAACTTTCCAGATGCCTTAAATATTTTTGAAATAGGCTTGATAATGGGTACTGTTAACAGGCCAGCAGCGTCCAAATCCTAATCGTTTCAAATTATCTGTTATTTCTATAAAAAAAAATGCATTAACCTTTCCTCTGTGTTTTGTAGTACTCGGTGGTTGGGGACTATATACCCAACGAGCTCCTCAAACTCCCGCGAGTAATCTCTGGATTGTGCCCCGAAAAGAGTTTTGAAGGCTTCCGCATCTTCTTAGTAGTGAACATCAACGAGATAACTGTGTGTCGAATATACTTCAGGCACAAAGTATATTACGTCTGGCTTTCCTCCGAGAGCATCCGTGCGTTATTGTCAACTCTTTTTTCTTCATATTCCACAGTTTTGCAACAGAGTGGAGTTAAGCATAAAACAAAACTTTAAGCATTCTTTAAGAAACGGATCAACATCTAAAAAGACACCCCTGAGAATCTCTAAAATCCATAAACAAGTTCATCAATCAGCCGCCTCCACCTTGCCTTAACTTTGACCAGTAGGCTTCTATTCTTTGGTTGGCACTACTTCCCTGAACAATGCTGTTATCGCCTGCTAAATCATTACTGTCATTATGCCTTAATAGCCTCTGGATGATGGAAACCCGCACGTTTTCCATTCCCTTATCAATGCGAACCACCCTAGGTACTCCACCTATCTGCTGGACAGTGCTTAGAAAAAATCAATGACAATATTCGGGTTGTTATTGGTTGAACCTACTTTTAGCCACAGTATACGTCGTGAGAAGCCATCTACACAGCCATGCAAACAAAATCCATAGAGTTTTAGTTTATCTCAGCCATCTAAACAGGCTGATATATTAAGCCATATTAACAGTCGGAAATCCAATCCCGAATTCCGAATTCCGAATTCCAAATTTCCAATTCCGAAGTCTGAAGTCTGAAGTCCGAAGTCTGAAGTCTGAAGTCCGAAGTCTGAAGTCTGAAGTCTGAAGTCTGAAGTCCGAAGTCTGAAGTCTGAAGTCTGAAGTCTGAAGTCTGAAGTCTGAAGTCTGAAGTCTGAAGTCTGAAGTCTGAAGTCTGAAGTCTGAGGTCTGAGGTCTGAAGTCTGAAGTCTGAAGTCTGAAGTCTGAAGTCTGAAGTCTGAAGTCTGAAGTCTGAAGTCTGAAGTCTGAAGTCTGAAGTTCGAAGTCTGAAGTCTGAAGTCCCTCCTCGGCTTTCGTAGTTAAGCCATATACACAGTCGGAATTATGAATTCCGAAATCCGAAATCCAAAATCCAAAATCCAAAATCCAAAATCCAAAATCCAAAATCCAAAATCCAAAATCCAAAATCCGAAATCTGAAATCTGAAATCTGAAGTCTGAAGTGTGAAGTCCCTCCTCGGCTTTCGTAGAAAAGGGTTCAAGGGAGTGCAAAAACAAGTTATAAGAGCGAACGAAGCCGCGAAACAGCATACCATAAACACCACCTTGTCGGTGAAGATGATGTGGTGAGCGAAATGATTCCACCACCAACAGCCCCGTGTTCTTCACGAAAACTTAGCACTTTTCAACTTGATACTTCCTCCTCTGATGAAAGTATTGTGAGTGACTTGGAAACCGCACAAGGATATCGTCTGGTATCAATGAAGAGCCTCAGAAAGTTTGTGACGAGACTTCACACTCATGCACCATGTGCCTCAGGTGAGTTGAAATTGTTTGCATAACTATTAGGCAGCGGAACGTAAAAATCAATCTGTAATGTAATAATTTATTGAGATTGACTAGAGAAACTTACAGATTATGTTCTTTAATTTACCAAATAGGTGAAGTTGAAGTATTAGAGAGTACAGTGAACAGGATGGGGTTGAGTAGTTCAATCTTTGTCAAGTGTGACTGTGGCATGACAGAGTTCCTTGCCACCGGTGATCATCCCTCTAACGATACCAAACCAAGGAAAACTCAAGGCAAAGATGTTAATAGAAGGTTAGTGTATGGAGCTTTTGAGATGGGAGTTGGAAAAGAGGGTATGGCTAAGTTGTGTGAACTGTTCAACATGCCACTCAATGTGTCACTTTCATCCTGGTACGACCATGAAGAAGTCCTAAGCAAGGCCCATAAGGAGGTAGTACAAGATCAATTAACAAAAAAAAGAGCTGAGGCAAAAAACCAAGCAATACTCGAAGAAGGTATCACTGACGATAATGATGAAACAGTGATTAGTATTCCCGTAAGTTTTGATGGAACTTGGTCAAAACGAGGTTACACCATCAATCATTGTGTTGGATTTGTTATCTCGGCTGCCACTGGGAAAGTGCTTGACCTGGAAGTTATTTCCAAAACCTGTGGTTTGTGCTCACAAAAGAAGTCAACTTAACTGAAGAACAGTTTGAGGAATGGTTGCAAACCCATCAATGTGAGGGCTCTTACAAGAGCTCCAGTCCAAGTATGGAGATGGAATGTGTGAAGAGGATGTGGGGAAGGAGTGAGCAGGACTTCATCAGGTACACATGGATGATTTCTGATGGGGACTCAAAGGCCTATAATGCAGTTTGCAACATTTATGGTGCCTGTGATACTTGCCACCATTACAAAAATCTCAAAAACACTGACGAAGAGTACATAGAAAAAATCAGAAGACTTCAAGAAGTGGGAAGAGGAACATCTGGCTGGAACTGCAGATTGTGACAGGGTCATGAAATCATGTGATGAACCCAGAAGGAAGAAAAAGAAGAAGTAAACCAAGAAAAACTTTAGACATATTCATTTCAACATATATTTGCCAACATACTGGCTTTTTATGTGGAAAACTAACTTGAAACCATGTTTCCAGACATCATTTACTTTAAATTGCGTTTTCTGAAAATATGCAATTTTTGTGCTTTTTTGGGTGCCCCCTTAAATTTCTCAAGTTGTATGTGTACTACCATAGCCAAATTTGGCTCAAATATTTTTGACATGACAATCTATGAACCTATCGAGCCAAATTTCATTTCACTGAATACAACTTGATTTTTGAAGCGGGGATCTTTGGTTGGAATACATTAGTTACCATGGCAACAGCAATGACCAAATCTTGATTTCGCTCAATAGGTTTTTAGTTTATCTCATGTAGACCCATTAGGCTCAAAACCAGCTTAGCTGTATGTATTTTGTGCTCTAAATTTAAGGGGGCAGAAAATAGGTTGATAAATGATAATGTCTTTGTAATTGTTTATTATTAACCAAGAATAAACAAATATGGTCATTTACACTCACTGGTTAGTACATAGTGTCACAGACATGCTTCATGCCAATTTTCAGCAGTTAGCCATGAAAAGTTTTGTTGCTATGACTATTTTGGTAATGATCTATTTTAAGGCTGAATTTCAACCAGAGGGTTGAGATACCAATAACACCCGCCAGTGTTAGCTCAATTTATGATAAGCGATCGAAGGGCTTTTCTTGGATAAACTCAAAATAGCAATCAAAGAATTTTACGATTTAGCTGTCTTCTCATATCAAGTTATTAGGCCCGGTTCCAACGTCGAACTTCTCATGTGCCGAATCTAATGCAAATGAGCGAAAACAATAGATTTTTCTCATTTGCATTAGATTCGGTACAAGTTCGGTACAAGTTCGACGTTTGAACTGGGCCTAAGAACGCTTACGCTTACAACATAACCTCACCGTACTTATGGTAAAATAAAATTGTAATCACGGAACGTGAAAATTTTGGGAATTGCGGGAGTGGGGGGAGGGGATGGGAAATTGTGCGTACCTGTGAAAAATTCCTGCTACGACCCTGTTCCTGTGGCAAATCATTTTATAACTTTTTGAACCCAGTGCGGATTAAAGAATGAATATGTGAATGATCATTCACATATTTATTCTTTAATCTGCACTGGGTTCAAATATATGATTTTCATATAATCATTCTCGCATATTCATCACTCACGGGTATATTACGAACCAACAAAGTTAGCTCAGTTGGTAGAGCACTGCACCGGTGTTCCAAAGGTCATGGGTTCAAACCACGTTAAAGTCTGAAAAAAAATTTTTTTTTTCAGGCTCTATTTTCACTACAGCTTAAGGTGGTCTTATACCCTAGAAAATGTATGGAAATCATAGTTTTTTGCTATAAAAAGTGACTTGGGAGGTGGGGGGGGGGGGGATATTAAAACTCGTATTTCTCCAAACATTTTGATAAAGGAATGGCTATTGTTATGGATCGCACTGGAAAGTTGGTTTACTAACTTAGAACAGACACCACTGAACCGTTGTCAACAGCTTCCCGCACCTTACAAACGACTTATTGACGATATCAACAACAGACAAACAATAGACACACCGACTAATTTGACTCACAATACACCTACGAACATTTGACATAACGAGCCAGAGGTTCTTAACAACCACAAAAATACCTCTGGATCCCGCTGAGATAGGGGGTAATTTGCCACCAATCTCAGCAGGATATCCAGCTACTCTGAACATTCTAGTGTAATCGAATCGCTTCTGGCACTCGTTTCTGTTTGATATGGGGCGTCAATTTTCACGCTTATCTGTCATAATCCTTAAACGTGAACGTTTATTTATGGCGAGAGTTTAATTAAATTCTATCTTTAGACCTGATGCACACGAAACATGACTGCGGGAACGGGAAAACGAAACCCAATAGTTTGTTTTGGTTTTGATGAATTACTCTTGAGGTAGGCTCACCGGTTCCAGAAAATAGCACTAAATTACAACCAAAGGCTCGAGTTTTCTTTGTTTCTCTTTTGCATGCAATATGGGAAAAACAATAGGGCTGTTTATACGAGAGAAAATAAGCCGCGGCTTACTCTGGCCGCGGCTTACATAACAGGGGCACCCAACGAGACAAACCAGCCAAAAGTTGTAGAAAGGCATTTTTAAGCACGTTATGGTGTTTGAAGTCTGTTTAAAGTGATGTGTTGGTTAGCTAGAAAACTTTGATCTGTTCGGATTCCCTAGCTGAAATGTTAATTGCCCAAAAATTTTAGGGAACAAAATCTTTCTTTGAGAAAATACTAGCTGAAATGAACTTTCTAGGGAACCTTTTTTCTTTCCGAAAATGCTAGCTGACGTTTTTTACTGCCAAAAACAGCAATAACGACCTTTCCGAAAACCTCAGGGGTTAAGATTGCCACATTACGAATCTTTTACGCCACGTTTTACTTACGAAAATCCGAGTGCACTCTTTAATCGACGCCGAAAGCCTTAGGCGAACTACCCTCCACCGAACAGATATCTACCGAAACTTGTCGTTGGGTGCCCCTGACATAAGACGCGAAAGGAGCCATTTATACGAGTAAAAACACCAAGCTAGGCCAGGATAAGCCGGAGCTTGAGAAAGCCGTGAACATAGATTTTGTACCATTTATACGGAGTGTTCGCGTCTTATGTAAGCCGTGGCCAGAGTAAGCCGCGGCTTATTTTCTCTCGTATAAACGGCCCTAATGTGTTTTGTTTTTGGAGGGAGATATATCTCTTTTGAACGCTAATTAAAATTCGCTCGTATTCCTAAATCAAACATACTTGCAATACATGGTAATAGTGAACATATTTGCGAGTAATTTACACAAATCAGTCTGCAATTATTACCCTTCTTGAACACCGTGAAAGTAAATTAACATCACTGAGCTAAACTAATTTGCTTCAATATGTGATATCGTTGCGTGCTTTTACTATCCGTACGGTTTCCCTAGGAACTGATAAAATTCTCGTTGAATAATTCCTCAATAATCTCGGCAAACGTCGAAGTGGAAGTTTCAGTATTCGACTTCCGAAACCGACCTTGGCAGGAAAAGCGACAACGACGACTGTATCGAAATCATCATTTCAAAATATAACTTCTCCTTTTTCTAATTCTTTCCCGATTGTTAAAATTTGTTTAACTTGGAAAATGCTGGCGAACTGTCCAAGGACTAAATTACTCTGAAGGGCATTAAAGTAAGGAAAACGTTCTCGAAAAATACAGTCATCCGAACGCGTTATTGTTCTGCAAAGAAATGTACCAAATGTAAAACGTTTTGGTCATTAAACCTGCTTACAACATTTGCCTAGATTTTTATCTGCACTTCATAAAACTGTTCATGTTATATATCCCAGAAGCACTCAGGCATACAGTGATGCCAGGACCTCAACATGGATGAATCAGAAAAGATATGGAACATTTGCCTAGATTTCTATCTGCACTTTTAAAAAAATGCTCATGTTATATATCCCAGAAGCACTCAGGCATACAGTGATGTCAGGACTTCAACCTGGATGAACCAGAAAAGATATAGAACATTTGCCTAAATTTTTTATCTGCATTTCCAAGAAAACCTGTTATGTTAAATATCTCAGAAGCGCTCAGGCATACAGTGATGCCAGGACTTCAACCTGGATGAACCAGAAAAGATATTGAACATTTGCCTAAATTTTTATCTGCATTTCCAAAAAAACCTGTTATGTTAAATATCTCAGAAGCGCTCAGGCATACAGTGATGCCAGGACTTCAACCTGGATGAACCAGAAAAGATATTGAACATTTTACTAGATTTTTATCTGCACTTCAAAAAACTGTTCATGTTATATATCCCAGAAGAACTCAGGCATACAGTGATGCCAGGACCTCAACCTGGATGAACCAGAAAAGATATTGAACATTTGCCTAAATTTTTATCTGCATTTCCAAAAAAACCTGTTATGTTAAATATCTCAGAAGCGCTCAGGCATACAGTGATGCCAGGACCTCAACCTGGATGAACCAGAAAAGATATTGAACATTTTACTAGATTTTTATCTGCACTTCAAAAAACTGTTCATGTTATATATCCCAGAAGAACTCAGGCATACAGTGATGCCAGGACCTCAACCTGGATGAACCAGAAAAGATATTGAACATTTGCCTAAATTTTTATCTGCATTTCCAAAAACCTGTTATGTTAAATATCTCAGAAGCGCTCAGGCATACAGTGATGCCAGGACCTCAACCTGGATGAACCAGAAAAGATATTGAACATTTTACTAGATTTTTATCTGCACTTCAAAAAACTGTTCATGTTATATATCCCAGAAGAACTCAGGCATACAGTGATGCCAGGACCTCAACCTGGATAAACCAGAAAAGATATAGAACATTTGCCTAAATTTTTATCTGCGCTTCAAAAAATGTTCATGTTATATATCCCAGAAGCGCTCAGGCATACAGTGATGCCAGGACTTCAACCTGGATGAACCAGAAAAGATATTGAACATTTTCCTAGATTTTTATCTGCACTTCATAAAACTGTTCATGTTATATATCCCAGAAGCACTCAGGCATACAGTGATGCCAGGACCTCAACCTGAATGGACCAGAAAAGATATAGAACATTTTCCTAAATTTTTATCTGCAAGTTACATATGCTAAATCACTTGAATATTTTACTATTGCTATTTTCCACGCACAAACAAACACAGAGTCCTAAACTCCTTGGTAGTTTGAAAAAGCTTTCAGAAGTTGTTTCTAGACGATAATATATTCTCCAACGATAATTTTCAATTTTCAAACTGCCACTATTTTAATCACCACCATAAGTGGAAGAAATAGTCGCCAGATAAAATATTTGTGCTTTGACAGTGAGCAGCTATGTAAAAGATATAAGTATCCATATCCAGTTATAAAGACAAAATAAGAAGCCGCCCACTTCCGCGCCCCCTCACCAGCCCGATCTTCATTATCGTGGATCGATGACGAGTGCGCGCGTATTTCGCGGCTTCATATTTAATTTGCCGCCAGATTATAATTAATTTGCCGCCGGAATATACATGAACTTTGCTACATATACATAAATACGCTTGAACAGAAAGATTACCGCTCAACAATGGTCCGAAACCGAAGGAATTCCAACTCAATCAAATCTTACAGAAAATTTACATTAGAATATATTCCCAGGGAAAATGTTGTGGGCGATTCTTACCAAACGTACCAATGTAACAAAATCGAAAGTTACGTCGATCTTACCTCTTACGTTCGTTTTTCCACTTTTAAAATTGTCTGAAGGCGATTTACTTCGGCTTAAAATATAGTTACAACTTACCAAAGTCCATTGCACGTCAATGAAATCACCCGGTAAAACAGAATTTCAGCCTGAGAAGGCGTCACTCTCTGTAATTTCTGTCCATCACATACCGAGATATGCCGATTATCCCCTCGAAAATCTCAACGAATCGCTAAAGCATAACATTTGACAAAACTAGCGTTTCATCGTACAAGTAAAACCATAAAATGCCATAAGAACGAGGCGTAAGCGTGACTCGTGCCACTGAAGCGCAAAAACAATACTTCTTTCAAGGTGTGCTAAGATGCTCCTGCAGTGAAACCACAAATGGAGTACGTTGACGGCTCTAATGCAGACCTATAACGTCACTCCTTAGCAACCAGTATCGTGTCACATGACAGCTGGTCACGTGGCTATAATTCACTCTCTGGTCGGCCGAATCATTTACAGAATTTACCCTGGAATGTATCAAAAGTGCCCTAAATTACTGTGTTTTGGGTCATTTGTTGGTGCCGGAGCTCATCATCAAGGGCTGAGAAGGCTTAAACCTTGCCAATTCCAAAGAACCGCTTATTGGCATTGCAAATACAACAACCTTTGTTCGAACGCTCGCTTTAATCTGCTGACAGTTTGTTGTTCGTGGACAAGGGGCCTAAAAGCAGATGTACCTTGTCTCACCAGGCTCCAATCTTCACTGGCGGATGTTTCACTGAATGCTGACGGTACCCGAACAACTTTTGGTGCAGGAGTGAAGCATGGCGTGCGTTTCTCGAAACCCCGGAAACTTTTCGGGTCTATTTCGGGTGCCACAATTTCCTTCAAATCTTAAAAACGAAGACGTTTCCTGGCATGAAATTTTGCAACAAATCTTGAAATAATAGTTAATGGCCAGCTTTTTAGAATAGATGGATCTAAGTTTTTGAAATGGCTTTTCGGGCCCGAAAAGTTTACGGGACTTTCGAGAAACGCCCCCCTGGTCTGGTAAATTGTTTCGGAGGAGCTTTTCCCGCACAAAGATATGTGGAACGCCCAGGATGCAACGGGGGCAGATTCTTGCTGTTTGCCAGCTTGGTTGAGGTTGCTGATTAAAAGGGAGCTGAGAGAGCCATTGTTTGCCTTTTATCCTCACACTTCCTCTTTAATGTGAAGCAGAAGAGCTGTTTTGTAATGTTTACTCTCCAAATAAAGGATTCAGTTGAAAAAAGATTTGTCTGACTGCTCGTTTGCGAGGTAAGATTTTCATTTAATTCTTGCGCTAGTTTTGAGCTGATATGTTGTTTACATCTCATCGCTATGCTACTACTTTGCTAGAGAAGTGCATTGTCATGCCTGTTTGATTTTTTTCCTTTTGCTTCATGTGTAAAAAACACTGTTGCACTGATATTGCTGGAAAAGATGGCAAAACCTGACTACAGCAATTTTTTTTCTTGACCCTATGCAGGTTTGAAATTTGAAACTGGCATGGAATTTGTAAATTGCAAACACTAATCTCTTCCATGCTTTTACTTTAACTAGCTTGTTTGGGTTGAAATTCAAGGTAGATAAAGCCTCTAGGCAGTGAACCAAGTTAAGGCCAATCCGTTAAATTGTTCTTGTATACCTTGCAAAAGACAGATGGTAAGTCCAGGCTAAAAACACCCTTTTCTGGCAAAGTGAAACTTTGAAGATTTTTCTCTCTGCAAATAAGCAGAGTCAGTCTACAAGTTTAGGTTCAGTACGTAGATCAATACAAGCATAACCTGTACAAAATTGTTTCTTGCCTCACTGAGTAAGTGCTTTTGCTCATTTTTGTTTAAAAAAGAAGCACTTTTAAAGAGATATTACAAAAGCTTGTTCTGTTGCCATGGCAACCAAGCACTCAAACACCATTGTTTTTGTCATCACTCATGGCAACGAGTTGCATGGTGGGGGTTTCTTCTGAAAGAGTTTGATTTTGGAGAAAAAGTGGTGTTTGGGAATAAGGCCTTAAGTAGTTTTCAACTGCGATGATCATTACTCGGGCGAGGAACGCCGCCCGAGTCTGAAATGAGCTCCGCTTGTCTTCGTCGTCGTCGAGTTTCATCCACAAAGCTCACTTCCGGCGTTTCTGGGAAAGCGCTAACTAACAATAGCCATTTTGGAATAAGTAAACTATTTTTACCTAATTAGCTACGTTGGATGACCGTAGCCTAGCGGTCAATGACTCCGCTTTTCATATAGATGTTGCGGGTTCGATTCCCGCTATCAGCACCTTTTTTTTTGCGTTCCTTTTTTTTTCATCTTCTTTTTAAATATCTTTTTTTGTTACAAGTGTTGTAATTATTGTAAGTTATAAATGGTTGAGCTGTAAAGCTATTTTCAAGGGATATATGCTGATAGGGGTCTATCGATATCTGATACACTGCAAAGAAACAGACGCGAACCGATGAATGATGCCTGTTGTCACGTATCGGAAAACGTCGATTCACCTTGTGTCTTTGAAGTCTGAACAACTAATATGTTGAGAGAAGTGTCCATACGAATGTTTGCAAGTTCAACAGCGAGAAGGAAGCTTTTAACATGTCCGAACTTAACTCCAGATGTTTTTAATTAGACTGCCGTGTTTTCCCGTGGCCTCTCCATACTAACATTTTGTTGAATAACTCAACTACGGGACATCACACATCTCTGAGACTTTGACAGGTAGTTTACTTACTATTTTTCCACAATATCTCAATTTCAGGTCATTAGTTTTTGAATGACAAGCAATTTTAGTTTTACTTACGTGACGTGAAACTGAACGCAGAAACCTTACTAATAATAACAATAATATATAAGACATATAGCGCCCATGCTAGAGTTCAGAGCGCTGTACAGCTATGTAAATAGAAAAAAAGATAAAAATGACTAAAACAACTAACTACGAAAACTAAAGTAATAAGCGAAAAACCTAACAAATAATTAAAAACTTGATCAAATAAATAAGTCTTCAGGTTGGATTTGAATGTTCCAACCGATGGTGCTTGCCGTATGGCGTCTGGGAGTTGGTTCCACAGATATGGCGCTATATAACTAAATGATCTGCCTCCGTAAGTCTTAAGCTTGAAATGAGGAACTTGTAACAGTTTCTTATCGGAAGAACGCAAAGCTCTAGGTGGCTTGTATTGTACTAGGAAATCAGATATGTATTGAGGTGCTAGAGCTTTTAGGGCCTTATAAGTAAAGAGTAAGATTTTGAAGATTATACGTTGCTTTACAGGTAGCCAGTGGAGCTCTTTAAGGACTGGCGTAATTCGGTCATATTTGCGAGTACAGGAGACGAGGCGCGCTGCAGCATTTTGTATCCGCTGAACCTTATCTAATAAGTATTGTGGCAGTTCAGCCAACAATGAATTACAATTGTCCAGCTTGGATGTTACAAAAGCATGAACTAACGTTTCGGTATCTTTCTGAGTAAGACATTTCCTGATTTTAGATAAGTTACGTATGTGAAAGAAGGCTGCTTTACAAATATTTTGAACTTGATGCTCATGATTCATAACATCATTAAACATTACTCCTATGTTTCTAGCTGACTCAGTTGGAACTGCCCTAACACCCGCTATTTTGATGTCGCATATTGGTGGGCGCCGGCGATGTTTGGCATGTATAACTAAAAACTCAGTCTTGTCACGATTGAGTTTAAGCTTATTACATGCCATCCATGCATAGATCTCTTTAGCACAGGCCTCCATTTTCAAAAGAGCAGCAGATTCTTCATTAGGGCCTGGCTTAAACGACACATAAATTTGGCAATCATCAGCATACAGGTTGAACTGAAGGCCATGTTTTTGAATTATGTCACCAAGGGGGGCCGTATATAAGGTGTAAAGGATTGGACCCAGTACTGATCCTTGTGGCACTCCTCATTGCAACTCAACAGAGGACGATCTGGTATTTTCCACTTGGATAAACTGTCTGCGCTCCCTTAGATAGGACGCAAACCAATGGAGAGCATTTCCCTTGATGCAATATCGAGTGTTTAGTCGATTTAACAAGATGACATGGTCAACCGTGTCGAAAGCGGCTGATAGGTCAAGTAATAAGAGAAGAACATTTTCCTGTTTATCAATTGCATTAAAAATATCTGAATGCACTTTTAAGACAGCGGTTTCTGTACTGTGAGCCACTTTATAGGCGGATTGAAACATTTCTTGAAGTCCATTAGCATTGAGGTAGTCAGTAAGTTGACAGGCTACAGCTTTCTCGGTGACTTTAGACAACAGTTTCAAATTAGAGATAGGTCGAAAGTGAGAAAACAGTTGGTGGTCGAGAGAGTCCTTTTTGAGCTTGGGTCTCACCATTGCTTCTTTAAAGTGACGCGGAACGTTTCCCGTTGTTAGTGACAAGTTGACGATTCTTTCTTATGTTTCAAATGACGTATGTGGCTAGTGGTAAGTCTTTTTGCAATAAATACACTATTTTTACCTGATGAGCTATGATGAACCTCAGTGGTCTGGAGGTCACTGTTATTGCAAATGTTCAAGCAAGCAACCGTAGACAATAATC